>VWYI01018145.1:34773-95272 GCA_013399455.1 Anthoscopus minutus
TTTTTTTTTGTGGAACCACATTAGTCTGCATCAGTTCATGCAGGAAGTTTAGTTTACTAACCCAGTAGACCTAGAATATCATAAGACAGTTCACTAAATTCTCAATATAAACTGACTTCTTGTTTCCAATTAGCCATAGTGCTACATGTACCTGTGTCTGTTTCAGTCAAAAAGCATTCTGCAATTATTTTAAAGGAGAAGGAGCAGGACTCTGTCTTTTATGAAATGTAGTTATGAATATGTAGTTTTTAGGCATTCTTAGCCATTCTTATTATATTAAGCACTGAGAAAAGGAAAAATAAATACTCATTGCCCTTCTCTTAACCGTGAAAAGATATATTTGAAAATATTTTATTAAATTTGGGAAGTATAAAGAGTTTAACATGTGGAAGAGATTTCTGTGGTTTTCTCATGTATTTTGAAATCTCTACTTAGTAGCGACAAAAGCCCAGTGTTTTCACATTCTGCAGAAATTCACTCTCCTGACTGAAATTTATTAGAAATTTTTCAATTGTTAACATTGTCCCAGAACACTTTATATGGGATCCTATACTGTTTGTTCTTCCCTAACATAAAGGAAACACAAATATTAAGTTGTGTGCCTTGGCTAATTTGAGGAGAAAAACTCATTATGTTCTATCATTCCACACAGATAAAAGTTGTACTTCAAATCAATGAGGTCTATACAAATCTACATTTATCAATAGAGAATCACAGTCACATCTCTGGATAAGGAATTTTATAGCTTTCATTATTCCTTGCTTTCTGTTATATATGAAATATATTCCATGATTAAACCTTTAATATTCTTTGGCAACAATAGTCATCAGCTTTGTGATTGAAGCTGTGTGTATGTTTAAAGCAGTGAAAATTCAGAGGTTAAGGGTCTATTAGCTTTTTTATCTTTTAGAGTGCCCCTACCACAACTTTGAAAGTGATAAAGTAATGAAAAATTAGATTAGATGATAGAAGTATCTTAAATCGTTCTGTGATGTAGCATGGATTAAAGAATAATCCTCTGGTTTTGAAGACTACAGGAAAGACTGTGCTATATAGAATGCTATTTTGTTTATAGATAGAATTTGTATGTGCTATATAAAGACAGAAATATTAACTGAACCTAACGTTTATTTTCTAATCACAGAGGGCAATAAAAGTATTACCTAGATTGGCTGCATTCATTCAGTTTCCTTGGTGAAAAGAAATCAGGGATCAACTGGTCTGAATCTGAAGGAAAGCTAAACCACAATTTTATCTATGATTACTTAATGACAAAAGGGAAAAATACCTGTCTTTCACAGTTTCTGTTTCAGCACTTGTACTGCAAGAGAAAAATGAATGAATAGGATGTTAAGTGTCATGATGCATTGACCTGTTCAATTTCATGGTTAGCTGGCACTGCAGCTCTTTACCTGTTTACTGCTTCACTCAAATATTGGGAAGGAGTATAATGACAAGCCAATCAAATTGCAAGGAAGTGAAAAGGCCAAGGTACTTTCCTATTACAGTATTCTGATTTGCTTGACATGATACTGTTAGGAATGATATTTTTAATGATTCCTCTACTGGACAGAGACAGCAAAGAGAACAGAAAATTACACTTGACTCCTCGGTTGTCCTGGCAAAGTCTGTAACAAGCATAGGTTAGAGTATAACCATTCTTCTTACAATTTCAGAACTGTAATCTACTGATCTTCCCTGCTTGTCACATCCAATTTGCTGCAAGGCATGTTTTACACAAGACCACATTTCTATTCAGTGGTAGCCTAAAATTGACTGAGATTACAGATAAATTTCCTTTCTGATGACTGTTTAGAGCTAGAAAGATGCTGTCATATCATCAATCTAGAGGCTATACAATTACCTAAGTGGAGAAAAGAAAATTGGCTTATAAAACAATTATGTATTTTTCACCTTCAAGAGCATTCAGATTAACATGAGACTATAGTTTGGAATTATAAAGAGAAGCAAGAACAAGAAAATAATAGAGATTCAATTAAGCAATTCTACCCAGAGCTATTATTTTATTTCAGTCACAGATGCAGAAAGAATATGTATAGTATAAAGATGTAGTCAGAGAAGCTGTTAGAAAGTTAGCCACTGCAAAACTCTTCTACTGAAATCATAACACTTTGCAGGAGCCATATCTACTTACAGAGGAAAAGAGAAAACAATAGCTAGCAATATTTGAAAAACTGAAATTCATCTTCAAATCTGAATATGGCATTTCTAACTTGATCTTTTGTGTTTTTGTAATTTAACCAGAATAAAGAGTAACAGCAAATAAACCAGGACAAAAAAACCCCTTAAACAAAAATCTGACTTTTTCTTTCACCCTGAATTGTTTAGTTCTTATTTGAAATAAAATCAGATTTTATAAGTCTGCTTATCAGTAAAATTACTCAGGAAGCAGTTGGGAGAGCTGTAGGAAGAAGTACGTAAGTAAAGAACAATCTAGATTATGCTGAGACATACATTATTTATTAAAATAAATTAACTACTCAGAGAAATCATCAGGGATTTGAATAAAGCTCCCACCAGTTTTTCCAGTTCATGGTCAAGATTGAGGCACTGGCAGATGCACCTTGGAAAAAAAATCTTGGGAAGAAGAATGGATCTTCTCAACTGTACAGCAGATTTTAGAGTAGTTGATGCATCATAAAATATAAGTGGTTTTGGACACTGGCTTCATAACCTGTTGAAGACAGCTTGTAAGCTGATTAAAAATGACCACACAGAAGGTAAACCAAGTTGTCCCCACAAGTGCCAAAAGTCAGCAGGAGGGACTAGGCATCTCCTCATGTATTTAAGCAAAGGCTATTTATAGAAGAGATTTGATGAAAGGTGTTGCTGTATTTATTGGCTGTCACAGGGAAAAGCTGATGGAGAGAAGTAATAAACTGGCATTTGAAATGTTCTAGATGAGCCTGGAAACACTGCCACAATGTAACATTAACAACTTGCTTTAACTTATGTGGTTCCTAAGCAGGACAAACAGAGATTAAAACCCAAGTCTGTTATCTTCTCTTCTTAGTCCAGTGATAACTCAGGGCTGCACCCATCACCATGTACCCTGTTTGAACAGGAGCTGAACTTCTTTTCTGCAGTGTAATACATGAGGCTGTTATGTCTGAACAATGGAGTTGCTGCAAACCAGTGATAAATCTCCTTGTCTGCTGCTTAACCTAAAAGAGGGTGGGAAGATAATGGGGTATTAATGAGAAAGGATAGAAATAGCTATTTTCCTCTTGCTTTGCTGTAGACCTAATATGGGGTTATACAATTACCACTTTCAAGTCCTGCATAATTATCTGGTCTCTTAGTATGTTATTCTAAATACTAACAGACTGAGAGTCCTTTTCATATGTGCAGTGCCAAACTGGGAAGTGTAGAAGCTTCAATTGCCTGCCTTCAGTGTAAAGTAAACAGAACATGGTTAGCTGGGAGTAAAAATGAAGTTCACTTTGGAGACTTCACACCTACTCTTCCCCTTTTCCTTGATTATGTGGCAGACAAATCTACCAATAGCAGCCATCTGAAAGGAATTAGTAAGTGCCTCACGCCTTGATTTTTAGCTTGAGTCGGGACTGACATAATCTATCCATACAAATGGGTGAGAGAAAATGAAGAGCTTAAGGCCTCACAGAGATTCCCTAAAGAAAACTCATCAAAAAACATTCACAGATGCAGCAACTGCTTTATTATAGAGCCAGAAAATATGAAGGAGAATCAGAGCCACTGTTGCAACCCGTGTGTCACCATGGCAACCACTATTACAACAACTCAGATAGAAACCCAGATTTTCTATTCAATGATGAAAACTTGGTCTTCCCACAAGGTGCTTTCCCCTAGCATGCATCTCTACTCAATAGGATAAAGAGGATGGAAATTAATCACAGAGAAGGAACAAGGTACATTGAGAGAGGAGAAAGTAAAAGCAGAAAATAAAGTAACAGGACCAAAAGGTGCATGTCTGGTCACTGGTCTCTAATAACCCAATTGTAAAACTGTGTGTCTGCCTCCCATTCCCATTCTCTTATACTAGGATGCAGGACAATCACCTCTGAGCCATTGCCTCAACAGAGGCTGCATCTTCTGACCTTTTAATTTCCAGTGTGATAGCTGCACACCACAAGGAAGTAATGCCTGAAAACTGGTGGTGGGTGAGGGCTGTGTGTCAAGTTGACCCTCCTAACTCCCTTACCTAATAACTAGTCTTTCAGTACTACTCATTACACTTTGTCAGTTTAGATGGAAAAGTTTAGATGTGTTGGTTGAGATATAAACAGTTTGTTCTTCAATTACCATCACCATCAATTACTATCAGGCAAAATAATCTCAGTCTGGAGCAACTAATTTAATATATTGCCACAGGAGAAATGATAGGAGTGCTGAGAAAATAGAACAAAAACTAAAACACCTTTGTCACATCCCATTCTTCTCAGGCTCTGTTTCATTTCCATATTCTCCTGTTGTCTAGTTCCCTGGCTCAGAGAAATAGGAATGGAATCTTAACAACTTCCCTTTGCTTCACTTTCCTCCTTTTCACCTGCTCCAGCATGGGTCTTCCACAGGCTACAGTTTCTATCAGAAAGTCTGTGCTGGTGAGGGTTTTCCACCTCAGGGCATCTTTCCTCAGGGCATGCCTACAGTCTCTCCATAGGCTGCACGTGGGTACCTGCCACATTGCAGACCTCTCTGGTCTGCCTCACCGTGGTCTTCACCAGGGGCTGCTGGGGAATCTCTGCCCCAATGTCTGGAGCATCACCTCTCCTTCCTTCAATGACAATGGTGTGGTGTCTGCAGAGCTGTCTCTGTCATCATCTTTTTATTTTTTTTTTTCTTCTCCTCACTCCTCTCCCCTTCTCTCACAGCTGCTGTGAAGTGTTTTTATCCCTTCTTAAATATGCTTTCCCACAGGTGCTACCAGCTCGTCTGAGGGCTCAGCTGTGTGCTGCAGTGGGTGTGACAGAGCTGTCTGCACTGGCTGGCAGGCTGTGGCTCCAGCCTCTCCTCACTGAGCCTGGCCCTGCAGCCCCCAGCTTCCAGCACCTGACACATGGTGCACCATCTTAATGGCTCAGAATTAATAACTGCATTTCAACACTTTACAGGATAAATTCTCCTGATGTGCTGATGAAAAGATTTACTTGTATCTAGCTAGTCGTTTACTGCATTCTTACTTACTAGGAGGTGAATTGTCCTATGAAAAGGAGATGTTAGGTTAGTCTGATGTAATAAACTCTGACCTCTGATAAAAATAGCGTTTTATTTTATAACAGTTTCTTTCTCCATGCCCTTGACTACTATCTTCTTCACAGACTTCTGTATAACTGCATAGATTTGCGTTCAGTCAGAGATCTATAGTTGTCCACCCCTTTTTCTGGTGTGAAGAAATAACCATATTTGCTGTTTCACAGTTCTTGGATGCTCCAGAAGAGACTGTTCCATAGCTGTTCATAACACAGGCTGGGTTTTTTTAGCCGCCACTATTTTGGAATAATGATTATCTGATCCTCTTTCCCTCCTCCCTGCCCCATTCCCTCCAGAGCAAGGTATAAATTACTTCCAACTCAGCTGTGGACATTTTTGTTTTCACAGTTCCTTCTAGGGAAATAATTACTGTCATATCTTACCTACGTAATGAAAATTGACATTAATTTTTAAGTTTGTATTTAGTCTGTATGTCTGTGTGGACCACTTTCAGGTTTTCCCCTTAGCTGGTTCTTTTTTTGTTGTTGTTTGTTTGGGTTTTGTTTGTTTGTGGCTTTTTGTTTTTGCTTTTGTTTTTTTTTACCATTTCTTGCATTAAAAATATTATTGGACAGAGATAGTTGGAAAGATCTTTCTTTCTTTTATACATAGTTTCATTGCTGTCAGACACTGTCTCCTAAGGCATCTATTTCTTTTTATTGTTTACAAAGGGATGATTCGCCTAGATAGTCCCTCTTTCTTAATGGCCCCCTTCCTTTCCTTAGGACACAAGCTTCTATACTATAACATTTTGTGCTTCTCTGTCTTTAAATACCTAGAACTCTCTAGTTCAAGACAAAAATTTTCAGTGTAGTCGTTCTGAAAGGATGATTTACTTTAATAAAATATATGCTTTTACATATTTTTATAGGAGTATAACGAAATAATATACTTAACTCAAATTTTGTCTGTCTTGTTACCCAAAATGAATTAAATCAGTTAAAAGTATCTTGATCTGAGAGCCTTTCTCAAGCTGAACTTTGGTGAGTTTTTTTTGCTAGTTACTGTGATGTATCCAAAATTTCATCTGAGTGTTTTGGTGGAGAAATCTAACAGCTGTCACTCCTGAGAGACTTCTGCAGTGGAGAGTGTTGGCATTACATTTTCAGTTATGCCACTGATATATATTCTGTTATATTCTGTCATCAGTTAAGAGAATTCTGAGTCCCTCTCCTAACCCAAATGCCATTAATGATATGATGACTTTTATGAATGCCTTGAAGTACTGCAGCATGGTTATATGGATCAGGATTAGACTTTTTCTGACTATCAGAGAAGTGAAATTCTAAAATAGGTTTTAAAACAAAATAATACAGATCCTAATCTATTTTAAGATACAATAAATTCACAGAAAAACGGTAGGAACAAGTAAGCAAGGTACTGTGACCAGTAAATAGAATTGAGAAGTTATTTTTGCCAAATTTGTTGCATTTTGTTAGAATGAAAAGTACCTTGAAATACTTGAAATGTCTGAAAGTAACCTGTGCTTACTGTGATCATAACCTGTGGTTACCTTCATGCAATTAAACTTGCATTTTACTACACTCTCTCCGTCTATAAACACTAATTCTTAAACTAATAAATCATTTTAATTGAATTACAATTTTAAAAAATTTTATTCTTGGACTTCAATTTATTGCAGCAATTATCTTTTCTAAGATAATACTAGCATTTGCTTGGTTAAATAAATCTATTCTTCATCTTCCAAATTTGACCATTTAGTAAAATAATGTAAGGAACTGCTAAACTTTAACTTAGAAAAAAATCCCCTGTGTCTGAGAGAATATCTCTTCAACACCTTAGTAAGCTTATACACAGGAACAGAGATTACAGCACATAGTGAAAAATTCCTATGGGAAGTTTGTAGTGATCTCTGCTTAGCTAATATAAACAGTTTAGTTTTGATTTGGATCAGTCTGAGCCTATAAAATGACTAATACTATAGAAAAAAAAAATGAAAATTGTTGAAAGAGACTCCAGGCCAAAGGCTACTGATCAAGTGAAGTGTCTTCTTAACTCCACAGAGAGTAAATAAAACACTCTTCTGTGTCTCTCTAGCGTTATTTAAAAAGAAAAAAAAACCTCCACCAACCAAAAAGTGAAAATAGAAGATATAGGAGGTAGATGGCCAATAGCAAAAATCTAAACAGGTTGAATTAAGCTATAAAATTTCACTGAAGTAAAGAAAAAAGCAAGATCAGTTGTAGATGTAGGAAAATTGGAAAAGATAAGTTACAGGAAGAAACTTTAATAGCAAAGCTTATGATATTTTAAGCATATAAATGTCTCTCTAGAGCTTAACTAAGAACTTTAACTTCCATGTGGATAAGACCTGTTAAATTGAATTACATTTATAGCAAAGTCATGCTTAAAATAATTTTTTCTGAACTGAAATTGAAAAGCAATTCAATGAAAATGAAAAGAATTTTTATCCCTCTCCTAATTAAAGTGAGAAGGTGACCTATGTCCTTATAAAATGAACATAAGGTGTTAAAGGATAAAATTGTGCGTGACTACATATATCCTGACTTCCTCTTCCTCATAAAAGTACATTTTTGCCACATTAGTTTTATGATTTTAGTGTTTTTTGACCGTCACAGGCATATTATTAAGAGTGTATACCAATTGATCAGCGTTTTCTGTAGTTGCTGTACAAAGATGACTCAACATTCACTCCTTACACATCAAACTCAAAAGGGACATACTGGAAAGATGGGGAAGAACTTTTCATCAGGAATACTAGTGATAGGAAAAGGGGTAACAATTTTGAACTGGCAGGAAGACATTCTATACTGGTAAGGTTGTGAAACACTGGAACAGGTTGCCCGGTGTAGTTGTTAGCCAGTTCCTGGAAATGTTCCAGGTTTGATGGGGCCTTGAGCAACTTGATCTAGTGAAAGGCATCCCTGCCCACGGCAGGGGCCTCGGAACAGGATGTTCTTTAAAGGTTCCTTCCAACACAAACCATTCTATGATTTTATGGTTCTAATACCCTTTTTTTCCATTTCATCCCTTCCCCAGACAATGAGTCGGTCTTTGCACTAATAATCCATTTGAGTTTGATGTTATCCATAAGATTTGTAAGAAATAGCCCTTCATTTAAAAACAAGTTCTCTGAAGAAGGGAAGTAAAGAACCAGGGTGTTACAGAACTACTGAGACTTCCTCAGAAAAATAACAAAGGATTTACATTGAATTTAATAGGAGCTGTAAAAAGCTGTGCTTTTGCCTTCTTCACCCTTCAGTGGACCGCAATCACCATTTATTTCTGTTTGCCTGACAACGTAAAATAGAGTTGAAAAGCAAACCCACTGATTTAATTTCTCCAGCTCAGGAACTATATTTTTTTTTCTTTTGGTTGTTTTTTTTTAACTTTATTTCTTCAGTGCACATGAATATGAATGATTGAGGAATCTTCATACAGGTGGATACGCAAAATAACGGAAATGTAAATGTCTGCATCAGACACGGATTTATAAAGACTGATTGAAATTGCTGTTGCATAAGCAAGTCATATTAACAGTTATTACTGTAAGGTGTCGTTTGTGCTTTATCTGTTCACAAGGAACATTTCTTTTTTGAATGGATCTGCTGCCTTGCTAAACCATTAACATTTGTCAGATGGTGAGATTAGACTCCTAACAACTTGCAGATGACATTCAGCCAGAGTAAACCCTTTTCAGTTGTTGACAGTTTGTTTAATAAGTGTGCATACTGCTGACATTTAGGCAAGAAAATGTCTGTGAAATGTGAATTCCTACAGAGTGTAGCTGAAGCTGATGTTAAGCTTTCCAGGCTGGGGTTTTGGTAGGATCTTTGTTTGTACATGGATATTCTCTGTTTGCTTGTAAACTTTCACAAACAGAAAAAATATGTTACTCTCAGTCTCTCAAAAATACAGAAAGTCTTGATGTTTCAGTTTATTTTAAAACTGAATTTTCAATTGAATGCAATGAAATATTCATACTGAATGTCTTGCCTTATTTTCTTTGCAAATTGTATTTCAAAAGATATTGTTCTAATGATATTATTCATCTTTATTCTCCAATGTATTTCTGTAAATAACTCTTTATTGTAAACAATTCCTTTGAAACTTTTTGGTGTATGAAATTTAAACCTATTTGATTTGAAAGATTATGCACATTTCTGCTTTCAGATTGAGATTGTTCTAAATCAATCATTTGCAGCATTTGTTTAAAATCCATTGGTATGAAATTTATTTCAGCAAGCAACTTCTTGCTTGCCCATTTGAGTGGAAAAGTGTCTGTAAGTAAATCAGACTCAATTAAAAAGTCCAAATAATTACACAAAATATTTTTTCGAAACTTGCACTGACATTTACTGCAAGAAAATATCCTCCACTTCAAAAATGAAATGGCAAATACTGGGAGAATGGATATATTGTCCTCAATTTTCAGACATTTAATTTTTTCCATGAGTAATATTAGTAATTTCTATTCTTTAAAATTTATAAGAACACTTGCCTTAGGCTCCATTTTTATAAAGTGCAAATTGCTGCAGAAAAGAGAAAAACCAGATTTTTTTGTCCACAAAATTATGTTGATAAGGCAATTGACTACATAGTCAGACGGAGATTTATTAACCAGCAATGAGCAGATCACAGACTCACAGAATCACTGACCATCCCAGGCTGGAAGGGACCATCAGAGATTGTCAAAGTCCAGTTCGGGGCCAGGCACAGCACAGCCCCAAGAATCATACTGGTTTTGTCATTTTCTCTCAAGATGCTCTGTAAATTGCTCGTATGAAAGGTGCTTTTGAAATCTGACAGTAAAAAATTTACCATATTTATTTACTTATTTATTGTTATGCTTAAAGCTTACTGAACTTTACAGAAACATTTTTTTTCTTCTTAGGTTTTACTCTGAACTAATATTTCTAAATATCTTCTTTATCTGGTGGTATGAATGTTCAACCTGTAATTAATTTTTTTCTACTCATAAGTTAAAAAAAATAATGTATAACTTTTTAAACTCAGAAGTCCTAAAGCATAAGCTAGAAAACTAACTTTAAAATATCAGTTTAGTGTTAAAGACCCTCTAAGCTGCAGAAAAAGAGAGTAATTGACATAGAATTTCAGTTGCTCATCTTTCTCAACAAAATTTTAGAATTCCTCTTCATGCTTTGTGAAATCATTACTACGAAAAAGGAACAAAGGAAATCCTGGTCTTCTATACCCTCACTGTCTAAGCATATAAGTCTGTAGCCCTTGGCTCCTGCATGTATCTGAGTGTTCCATCACCACAGGTCCCCGTGTCCTTTTTTGTGCAAAGGGCTGGTTGCTGGTCATGGCCTCTTGCCTGGGGGTGCTGCCAGGCAGGGCTCAGCCTGCAGCTGGCACTGCTGCCCTGCTCCCTGAGCCACCTGCACTGGATGTGTCCCTTGACAGCCCTGACACCTCTTGAGCTCCACAGACACAACTCCTCTGTCTTGGGCAACTTATTCCAATGTCTAACCACTCTTTCAATCAATATTTTTTTTCCCTAATAACTAATCTAGACCTCCCATGGCACAATTTAAGGCCGTTTATTTTTGTCCTTTCACTTGGGACATGGCAGAAGAGACTGACCCCCACCTTCCTATAACCTCCCTTCAGGTAGCTGCAGAGAGCAATGAGGAATCCAAAATTGATTTGCAATGAGGATGTCCAAACAGGATTTGAGGGGCAGCCTAACCAACACCAATCATTGCCCTGCTCCTGCTGGCCACACTATTGCTGATACAGGCCAGGATGCCATTGGCCTTCTCGGCCACCTGGGCACACTGCTGGCTCATATCCAGTCACCTGTGAACTAGCACCTCCAAATCCCTTTCTGCTAAGCAGCAATCAGCCACTCTTTCCCAAGCCTGCAGTGATGCAGGGGTTGTTGCATTCCAGGTTCAGGACCCACCTTTGCCTTGTTGGAACCTCATGCAGCTGTCCCCACCCCATAGATTCAGCCTGTTCAGATCCCTCAGCAGAGCCTTCCTACCTCCAGAAGATCAGCTCTCCTGCCCACTTTGGTGTCATCCACAAACTTAGCAAAGGTGCATTCAGTCACCTCCTCCAGCTCATTGATGAAGGAGTTAAACAGGAGTAGCACCAATACTGAGCCCTGAGAAATGCCACTGGTCACAGGCCACCAGCCAGGTGTGACTCCATCCACCACCACTCTCTGGGTCCAGCTATCCAGCCAGTTTTACAACCAGCAGAGTACCCATCCAACTCCTGAGCAGTCAGCTTCTCCAGGAAAATGCTGTGGGAGATGGTGTCAAACACTTCCCTGAAATCTGAGTAGTCCAACAGCCTTTGCTGATTTACTCATGCCTGATCCACTAAACAGGGTGCTTTGTCCTAAAGGGAGATCAGGTTGGTCATATATTGTTTGTAGTGGTATCTAGGATCTGGCAGAAATCTTACTATTTTAAAGAGTTACATGTGTAGGTCTGATTGGGGCTAAAGAATCTCTTCAGTAAATAGGTAATAGTGAGAAGATGATAATATGTGTGTTCTTTCATCTTTTTGAGACACAATAAGAGAGCTGCAAATTAAGTTTTGCACATAACATTAAAATGAGGATGTGAGTATCCCAGTATAAAAGGATACTAGCAACATCAACTGCCCAGCAATAATCGAGTACACCAGATTTATATGGAAAGATAACGCAAGGTGAATAAAAATAAAGGTTAAAATAAACAGCTAGCAGTACACAAACACTTCTGAACCACTTGTGAATTATCAGTAGAATTGATACAAATTATTTGTAGAAGCTAGGTGCTTATCCTTCCAAAATCTGGAGATTAAATCTCTTTGTGGGTAATTTCATAGATTTTTCTGAGCTGATGTTCGTTGTCATCTCTAGTCATAATAAAAAAACACATACTGTGTATAAATATACAGGAACTTACCGTGGAGGCTGACACTGCTTTTGTGTCCCACTTCAGTATCATGGCAGCTACAGTCTTCTGGGGTTCCATACCACACAATTAAATATTTAAATCAAAGAGTTTGTAGATAAAGAGAAATGGATAAGTACTTTTTAAAACATTCTTTTTGTCAGAAATTAAACTGGAAAAATTAAGCTGGTTAATAGAACTCCCTGTGATAGTAGATAAAACTGCAACTGTACATATTTCAAGAACTTTTCATAGAAATTCATTTAACCCCACCTCCATTTACACAATAGTTAGGTGAAACCTCCTTTCCAAAGGAAGAGTTCATTAGCAAATTAGCAAAATATATACTTGCTAATTGAACTTTCCTGTCCTTCTCTTCCCTTCCCAGGTGAAGAAAAAAATAAATTTTTTTCTTCCCAGTTTCAGTCTTGGAGAAAAGGTTACTATTCATTTTTGTGTTCTTTTCTCTGCTTCTCTCTTTGGTACCAAGAACTATTGTGAAAAATTATCTATGTCTGATATGTACAGGTCAGAGGAGCCCTGTTACTTCAACAAGAAGAGAGAATTTAAAATAAATTGGAAATACAACCCTATATGTAATGTAGTGATTTCTTGTTTGAGTTGAGACAAAATTGTTCTGCATGTGGGACATAATTGCTTGTCACCCTTCTGAGGCAGTGAGTCCTGTAGTCATTATTAAAAGGAATTAGGTTTACATAAAACACCTAATTTCATCTCCAAAGTATCTTATAATTTGCTTCTCAGACATTACAAATCCTTCCAAATCCATCAGTGTTGCGGATTTATGATAGCTATTTTTTGTTGGCTGTTCCTTGCAGATCAGTAGAGGTTCTTAGACTTAAAATATTTTTGTTTATTATGTGTATTTGTTTATTCTTGTTTGCATTTAGATGAGACAATGAAGCTCATCATCCCATAATATCAGAGGATTGAAAGCTGCATAATCTTAAGTGGAACACTGCATACACAGATTGATTTCTTTAAAGCACCTAAGATTTGGGACACCTCAGAACTGAATCTGAATTCTTCAGTTCTAGATGCAGGAATAAACCCCATATCATTCTTTGTTTTTCTTTAGTTCTTATATAAGGATTTTAAAGTTATTAAACCTTTTAAAGTGGATATGTGGGGCAAATGAAAATGAAGTTGAAGCAAGACTGATACAAAACTTTTAATATTATTTCACCCAAAACCTGCTCAAGGCACATTGCTACCACTGGTTGAAATATTTTTCTTTATGAAGGCACTGATTATTCTTACCTGAACTATGTCTTGTATAAGAGCTGCTAACACTAATCGTTTTATCTAACTGATATTAAGAGAAAAAGGCTGTTTTCCCTCCAGTTTTCTGGTGAGTTCTTCCACTGACTTTCTATATAATACAGTAACTGAAATAGCAGCAAAATTTTATAAGGGTTTAAGAAGTGATTTCCGTTTACTGATTATGCTGAATAGGGTGTTTAACTCTCATAACAATATGGGAAAGATGTAAAAACAACAATGAAATAAAATGTGGAGTAGTTGTCTTTCACTTGAAAACTGATTTCTTGGGGTTCTGATTTCAGTTTATACAAATCCCACAGATCTAAAACATTTTAACTGCCTAGAAGTAATAGTATTTGATGCAATTACCCTAAAGGTGTCTTTGCTCTCATATTCTGAATCCAAATCATCTCCAGACATTATGTGCATTTGGCCTTTTCTAGACCAAATACATTAAGGAAGAAACATCTCAAACTGATAATGACTATAAGGGAGACAGGACCAAGCAATTCTTTCTTCTGTGACCCTTTGTTCTGCCTTTCAAGAAGTGTTCTGTACAGCAAAATGTAATTGCATGAAGTGCATGGTTCATATCCAGACTACACAAAGGACAGAAGGTACAGGAATGGGTGAAGTGATAACATCCAAGAAAGCAAATGAACATGAAAGTTCCATGAACAGGTGGTAATGTGAATACAAATATATAACTGGCTGGCAGTCTGCTACTGGCTGCCTGTGAGAATGAGGCTTCCAAATGTTTCTTTTAACACAGTGTTGCAGAGTCACTAGTGCAGCAGCAAGCAGAGGAATACCAATCAATAATTAATAGGATAGCCGAGCTCTAAAATGGGATAAATTCAGCAGTGTGGAATAATGTAAGATTTTAAATTTGGAGAGATTTCTGCCTTATATTATTGAAAATAACCATAGTGACATGGTTGCACTTACCTGAGCATGTGGTGCAACACAATGAAAAAGCTGATGATTGATGAGATGTAATTCTAGGATAATGGTGGAAAAAAAGCTTTGTGAACTGACAAAACCATGAGTTTTATCTCTGAAATAGGTTAAAAAAATTTTAATGTTGTTTGAGTTTCATGAAAATGAAGACTGAGCTAATCTACAAGTGCAAATGAACATCCACAGCAGAACATGTCTTGTCATTGGCAACAGTGTAAAAGCCATGCCTCAAACATCAAGCATAATTTAATTGAAAAGAAATGAAACAAATATCAACATACTAAAACAAGGAAAAAGAGGCAAAATTATCATTCATGTATCAAACTTCAGACTCAAATACTCAAGTATATTAATTATAATTAATAAATTGATTAATAAACATACACTTGTATAATTATATAATATAAATACATAATGAACAAATTAATTAGTAAGGTTTATATTGTAATAAAATATTCAAACAATAAAGTAGAAAGAAAATACTCAAAGGTCAATACCTCAGAGTTTCAGAAAACACCTCTACTAATAAGGAATGTATAGTTAAATGTGAAATAAATCCAAATAATTTAAACAGATCATTGTTATTAAAAATGTAACATCCATTTTCCCTATTTCTCACCATGAATTTCTGTTAAACTCCAGTGATAAATGATCTGGGGATCCAAGATCAACTGCAGTCATGCAGTATTTTTACTGTTGGCTTGGTAGATGCAGTGATCCCAGTGAAGGATCCAGCACGCACTACGGCTGCTATAAGATGTGAAGGACGGTTCAAAAGGTAGCTGAAGGAAAGAAGGAAGAAGGACACAAAGAGCAGACCTTTCCCAGCAGCAGTGCACTGATAGATGAGCTCATCAAACCTCGACGAGAGATAGATGGGCTAATCAAACAGCTGACAGCCACAGAGTCGGGCTGTCCTGGAGCACCTGATGAGGAAATGGGAATAGAATTGTCCTTTTGGGCAGCAATTTAACTGTTGTTCATTGTCCCTGTTTTATAGTGAGCAATGCATTTCTCCCCATCTCTTTTAACCTGTATCAGTTTGTTCATAGACAATCATACCTGAAGGGAAGTTTAACAATGTATGCTGCTATTTTTGTGAGGTTTTTTTGGTTTTTTGGTATCTGATTAAAATTGTAATGAATGACTTCTACAGTTACAGCAGACCTGGAGTGTCTGACATGTAGCCCTCTTTTCCTGGACATTCTAGCAGATCCAGTAGAAGGATCTCATGCATCCTCCAAGGGCTGTGAACCTTAGCCTAGAAATTAAGTGCAGCTGTGTTGGTGAAATCTAGAAACACATACAATGTTTTGTGTCATGTTTAGTGGAATGTGTGAGGTCATTGCTGATTCTTTCTCAACCTCCACAATATGAAGTTCATATGGATCTTTTTCTTTGACTTGAAGCACAAAAAATATCTACGTGCTTCTTCAGTGTTTCTTTGACAATGTAATTCTGTTCTCCTGTGTCCTACTGGAAGGCAGCTAAAACTTCTATATACATGCCACTGGGGTAGGTATGAAACACTGCAGCAGAAGAGCTCTGCCTGTCAGCATTTGCTACACTTGGGTCTCCTGGGCAAGTATAGTATCAACATTAAATTCAGGAGAAATGGGATCTGTATGGTTTTTTAGTGTTAAATGAGTTTTGAAGGGTGCTGTACTAAATAAGAAGGTAGAAGGAGAAGGTTGCCAGAGCCTGAAGAAATTGATGTCTCTGGACATTTTGGGATGAGCGTGTATGAGTAAGTGTGGGCTGGGCCAGGTCAGGCCCTCCCTCCAGAGGCAGGGCTCTACTCTCTCCTAACCCAGCTCCTGAGTAGCCAAATGAACAGAAATCCCACCTGGGAAGAGGGCCCATGGAGACCCCGGGCTTTTAAAGGCTGAACATGAGTCCGGTGCATCTCAACCCTACCTTGGTCTTGGGCCTTGGTCTTTATGTGTGAGAGGGCTGCTGGAACACAGGAGTTGTGGGTAGTCTATATGTATTTTTCTTTATGTGTGCCGTCTTTCCCTCTTGCTTCTAATTCCCTCTTCTTGGAACATTTTAAGTAACTTAATATCAAATGGGTTTGAAGTTTGCAGAGTTGAATTGTCCAAATTAATGCTGTGGAAGTGGTTGTGTTGATGGATGTTGTACTAACCCTTTACCAAAGTTCTCTGTTTTTCTGTAGTTTGCCAGTATACTTTTGTCATGCTTAGACCTCTTGAGAATATTGTACTGTTCCTGTGCATCTGACCCAGAGTACATGGACCACTGTAAAACCCTTTCAGCAACTTGCCTGGAGCTTTACTTAAGTGAAGTGGGAGAAAGTGGCTTACACTGATAAATAATTTCATTCTTTCTTTCTAGTTAAAACATTTGTGTAATTGAAGATCAGTTACATGGCTTAAGGAAGCTGGAAGCTTTATGTGGCACTATTTAAACATTCACATTCTGCACCTGAAAGCTGTCAGTCCTAAAAAAATGTAAGTTTTGTTTCCTTTGGGAAAAAAATGATTGCTTTTTTGTTGCTGCTGTTACAAAGACTAGTGAGTTTTTGCAGCACCCCCTTGTTTGGGTTGGAATTGTTTTCATGATAAGCCTGCTACTGATTTTTCAGCCTTTCTAAAGGGACAAAGAAAAGGCTATTCTAAGTCCCATCACAAGCTGAGCTCTTCAGCAATGAAATAAAGGCTTTAAATGATTGCCACTTGCTCAGTTATATAACCACCGTATTCCTGTATTCATTCAATTTAAACTGAAGTGCAGTTTACAAAATACCAAATGACCATTGTTCTTGCAGGCCACTAGAGATCATCAGTAACAGTTTCTAATGTTTTATGGGGTCTTTCAGCCTCTGTAGGAAAACAGTCAAGTTGATGCTTTCCTGCCTTAGTTTTAATTGCTAATAAATCATTGTGCTTGCACATCATGCTCTCCAGCATACATCAATTATCATCTGCTCTCTTCTTCAGGAGTTGTCTAGAGGTGCCTCTGCCTTAAAAAAAACCCTCACAATGTTCTCTTGCTCTTTAAGACTGATTCTGAGGAAAGATGTTCTAATGAATCTGCCAGTACCTGGCTGTCTTGGATATTTGAGGTGCATGCTGCACCTCTTTCCCCTTACGTGCAAAACGTCTTTAGCTGTGACCCTTTAATTATGTGTTAATGTGACTAGAAAAGCACAGCCTGAGAGAAAATAAAACCACACTTTTGAAACATTCCTTTCAGTAGAGTCTAGTATAGGTTGTGCACCTTGTATAGCCTGGGTACCCTTTTTACCTAGGTATGTATTTTTAGATGGCTTTAGGTGATATATTCAGCATTAGGCTCCTTCTATCGCTGTTCCCCAAACACTTGAATCAATTTTTAAAGTAAACATATTTACCCTTTAAATTATAATTTTATACATTTCAGTCAGTTTGGATGACCAAGGCTATAACCCAGCACTTAGCCTACAGCTGGAATGATTACAGCTTTCTCCCTTGTGTCTTTCCTGGTATCTCAGATCAGATTTCCTTTCCCAGTCTAGAGCAAATGTACTAGTCTAGAGCCAGACTTAAGTTTCTGCTGTTTTCTGTTACTTGACAGACTTCCTGCTTTAGCCTGTTACAATTTTAGGCCTTTCTACCTACCCCTCCCATTCAGTTGATCAGATGTTTCTGTAGGGTTTGAACTTCAGATGAGACAACGGACCAGTCAACTTCTTTTAGTTCATGAGGTTTGACGACAAGTTGTGAATTTGCTTAGTTTGGGTCATGCTTGCTGCAAATGGAATTTAATTTGCTGCCTCTCTGTTAAGCCTCTGGGAAATTCACCTCTAAACTGATGGGAATAACTTCTGCTAATAAATTTTCAAGGGAAAAGGGATATAGACCTGTCTAGCACAAAAGCTGTCTTATAGTCTTTCTAACATAAGAAGCCTGTAGAGTTTTCAATGAAAGCCTTATCTATTTTCTAGAAAATAGTCATTGTATTTTGATTAATATTGTTCATAAACCAGCTCCCAAGAGCAAAGCGATATGAAAGATAATTGTGAATAATTTGAACAACTTATGTGCTATTAAATATAGTTTTGTTGGTGGGAAGTACTTAGAACTGATAATGAGAGGCCATATTGCCATCCTCTCCTATAATTGCAAGTTCTACCCTTTTAAATGGATTGAGGCTGCCACATATTTTTTGGATCTTCTTTAGACTATTTTTTATCAATAAAGCTGTTACTGAGATGTGATACTCTTTATTGTTTGCACAGACAATTGCTTATACACACATAGTTGTTATTGTTCATAATTGTACAATAATTGTTCATTTACTTTACAGTAATTGTTTTATTAGTGTATTGTGGATAAGTAGCATTTTTGACAGCTGATTTATTCATTCTCAACTCATCATTAACTGATCCCTTTTGTTGCCAGCTATTGCTGTAGAGTACTAGCTTTAGAATATATGTTACCAGCAGCATTTCCAGAAGTGACCAGCAGCTAAAGAAACCCCTTTTTCTGCTATCATCTTGGGCCTTATTTTTTATATCTCCCTATGGAGCTTGGAAATAGCGCCAGCAGCAAATAACACTGAACTTTTACCAAGGGAAGATTTAATTATAAGATGCCAGCTTTCCCAATTCATTTTGTTTCCTCCCTCTGCTGTATGTATTTCCTGAAGGGTTTTGCTGTTGCTGTTTTTTCCACATAATGTGGTAGCCTTTTCAAGCCAGGATGTATGTTTAAAATGAGATGGTGTAAAATTTCCCAACATGAGCAACAGTCTGGACTCTATTCATGATGAAGTACACAGGATCTTCATTCCACACATTTTTGATGTGGGCTTCTTTTTCTAGATTACTGAATACTAAAATTTAGCCATTTGCTTTTAATTATTAGGAGTAATATTCTAATTCAGAGGGTGAAGGCTGTAAAATGAGATAATTTAAAATTATTATATATCTATTTTTTTGCTTTATTATTAATCTTAAAACATTCTGGCTTTTAGTGTTAGAAAGTTCTGCTAGTAACAGATTACTTTTGTTTTAATACTTTAGAAAGAAATGTCACCCTGGATATGCAGTCTGTAGACAGTACAGTCAGAACATGTACTGCCCATATGGAAAGGAACCACACCACAGAACTCAGCCAATATGACAACATTCTGACAGGGGATTCAGCAGTAAAAAAGATGAGCCTAACAAATGATCACAGACTAAACCTTTGGATATAAACTTTTTATATCCACCATCCAAAAATCTGTAAAAATAACGTGGGGATAATTTTGAGATTCCTTCTTTTATTTCCATCCCTACTGCATTCTTTTGTCACTTTCCCTAGCCTTGTTTGCTGAGGAAAAAGAAAATAAATAAATTAATTAACCTGACAGAATGAAAATGAAATTTCATCCTAGAGTGAGTTTGATACCTATCTGTCATTCATTCATTTATTCATTCATTCATTCATTCATCTATCCTTCAAAGTACTTCAAGTCAGTCCATAGCTTGTAAACAAGAGAAATACATTGAATGCTGATGGAGACAAGTAATAATCGATTGGTTAAGAAGGGCACATTGATTGTTCATATTTAGAATGAGCTATGGACATAATTTATTCTTTTGTTAATTGAAAACTATATTTAAAGGTGCTATTTATTTGGTGTTACTTATATGATCACCATTAACCCATTATAAAGGGGTTTTTGTTGGCTTTATGGTTAGTTTCATTTTTATGAACAAATATATTTACTCTTTTAGATTACTAGAAAGCATTTAATGTTCTAAAACATCAATGGTAGTTAGAAAATGTTCAGTTTTTATTGCTTTTCTTTCTCTACATTGAGTTGTTCTCTGTGTAGGTACAGAAAATTCTGATTAGTATCAGAATAATAGATCAGATATTTAGAGCCATCTCTAACAGACACCTTTTGTCTGAACAATTACTGTGTTAAAAAGCAGTATGCTAATGATATACATAGCACTAGGTAGAAATCTCTGGAACTTGTCCAGAAATGGGGTAAAAATCCCACCAGCAGTGTAAAAATGGATAGAAACATAAAAGATCTGTTGTACTGATCACTTTAGAATGATTATTATAATTTATATTGTTAAGATATTCAAATGTTGAACATTTTGGAAATGTTTTATATAGATATACTTCAAAAATTCCCTCTCAGTGATAAAGGAAAAATATGGATGGGTAAGATAAAATGAAAGGAAATTGCTTCATTCATTCTTCACCCCCTTTCAAATATTCTGACCTTTCCTTTTGGAACCACCGGATTCAAGTTTCATTGCTTTCTACCTCTTCACCTGGCCTCTTAAAAAGTGGCTCCATGCATTGAGTGAAGTTTCAAATCTCCTATCTCATTTTGATGTTGCTTGCATTGCTGAGGGGTGAGAAAGGCAAGATCATTCACTACTTTATGTTCCTTTCCTGAAACAGCTTTTTAAATTTGCTGAAAAGAAAGCTATGTAACATAACTTTTGTCAGCAAATAGGCTGTATTTTTTTGTTGGTACAGATGTGATGAGAATAGAACAGTATTTTTCACTGCATAAAATGGGGATAATGAGAGGAAAAAAATGAAAACAGGATGTTGTGTTTAGGTTTCTTGCTGGCTGTATGTAGGGGTGGATCCGTTTCTTCAAACTTCAGGCAGCTACAATACAGATTTGAATACCTCATTTGTTATCCAGACTCTCTTTGTAGACAGTGGCAAAAGCCAGACTTTTTCAGGGTAAAACTCATCTCCTTTGGAGGCTGATAACTAAATTTGGCTGGATGAATTGTGCTATTTAGAAGAACTTGTTTCTCTCTATTTGCTAGAAATGGAGGAAAACAAGCTAGTATAGATATCAGTGTCTAGAAGTCAGCTGAGATATATCTCCTTTCTGATGACTAAAAAGAGCAGTTGATGTCAAAGAATGGTCTCAACTTTTGTTCATGTGGTGGAATTATACCCTATTGTTTTTGGATATTTTATTTTAATATAGACAAAAGCTTACTTTTACTAAATATTGCTCTTGAAAACTCCCACAGAAGCTCAAAATAACTGAGATTTAATCTTTCTTAGCCCTCTTTAATTCTCCAGGGTTCTTTTTTTCTCTCTGGGTGATAGTTGATCTTGCCTAACTTTCCAGCTCTTCATACCTGTTATATTTTGGTCTTTATGCACTTGTGGGAAGGTAGGACTTTTGTTTTTCTAGATGTTCATTTGCATTTCAAACGTTTTTAACCATTACAAATTGTATTCTAAATTTCTCATTATTTTAAATTGCATTAAATGAGATGTGGAAAGAAGAAATTTTTGTTTTCAATAGATTCTACAAAATGCAATAGTTACTACCCAAGTGGGCAGCTCCTTCAAACGTACCCTGTGGCAATATTTCCATGGGAAGCCTTGCATGATGCTGAATCTTTCCTATAAGCCCGCACAAAGGTGTTAAATTCCCTCTGAACTCAATATACACCTCATAAAAAGAACACAGGATAGAAATGGATTTTAGACAAAAGCTAGCTGGGAAGCAGGAAGGACCTCTATTTGCAGGGTGCTGAGCCTATTTCTGTTGCTTCATTAAAATCCTTCTTCCTTTTGAAGTAACATGCAAACAACATTTACAGTCTACAAATGAAATCAATTAAGGAGCTGTGAGAGAGACTTGAGTTGTTTACAAAACTGTGAGTCTGTGAGATTTCAGTGAGAAGTTGAGTTGTCTGCTTGAAGGCTATGCTGTCACTCTGCTAATAAAAAAAACACCAAAATAAAATGTCTGCAAAATAACAATTAGTGAAAGAAGGGGGAACCCAGATTAAATATTAGAAGAGAGTTTTGATTTCCTGTTGGGATGCAGATTAATATTTATTAGTATAAGTTTAGATACTGAAAGGTCTTTTTAATCAAGGTGAGAGGCAATTTTCATTAGCTGATTTTTAAAAATGGATAAATATGCATGAACAAATTAAATATCCAAGTCATAGCAAAATTCTAGTAAGGTTAAAAAAAAGTTTATTGCTCTATAGTCCACCAAAGGAAAAACATAGCTTTCCTTTTCAGTTGCAGAGACTGGTATTGTGAAGTAAGAAAAAAAAGTGTGTGTGTGTGTGTATATATATATATGGATAGCTTTTTTTTTCATTATATAGAAAGAAGAAATTATTCAGGAATAACTTATATAGTCAGTGGACCATTGCACTGGTAAGATTTATTTTCTAAGCATTATTTGTGCTTACTTGCTGCATTTCAGCTCTGTTCACAGTGAATGCACTTTCTTTCTCATTTTAATCAACAATTTTGTGGCGCTATTGCTGACAGTACATGTCAGAGGGCTCCTAATTTATCCTTGGAGCAAAGCTATGCAAGCCACTGGCTTTGCACTAAAGATAAATTTGACTAGTTGGTATGTGAATCTACTATAAGTTATAAAAAAATAACCCATTACAATGAAGTAGTCAAGCAAAACCTTATAGCCCAAGATCTTTGATACATGTCATAAAAGTTGTCTGTTGCCTTGAGAACTGAACTGCATCACACTCCAAACGTGTTTTGGCACTGTTTCTCCATCTTAGAATGACCTAGTGAAGATTTGGGGGTAACATATGGCCCATTAACTGATTGACAGGAGGATGACCCAGAATCCAGATGTCCTGTGCTGCACAGTAACTCTGTTACACTGCACTGCTCCTACACTCTTGGGTTGTGGTGCATTATCATGTGTAATGTTAATAGGTCACCTCAATACACCTTGGTAGACACAGCTGCAGTGTGATATTGATTAAAGATTATATGTTTTTTATTCTCTCTGTTTAAAAGGGAGGGGGAATAATACAATTCCTGACTGCAGGAGGCTTGTTTGGCTGAAAGTGATGAGTTTCACTTCTAGGAAAAACGGATGAGTAAGTTTGTTCTAAAGTCAGCATGACATTTCTGTAGCATCCTGCCTTGTGCTTAGCTCCAGAATTTCAAGGCTTTGAGTGCATCTGAAGTTGAGTTAATCAAAAATAGCAATGACAGGGCAAACTCTGCCATCAGATCATAAAAGCATTGTAGTGGAATGACTTATTAAGGGGAAGAATAAATAAGAAATAATAAGACTCCTCAAACTGAGGAAACTGTGTGAAAAAGAAAAAAACCAGCCCACAAACCCTGTGTAGGTGGCTATCCTACAGCTTCTGCTAATGGGGCTGAAGAGAGCTGTAGTGCCTTAATTGCCTACTCTGTTTTGTTCACAGGTGTTCATGGGATCCTGTCTTTTAATTTGAACAAACACAATTCCTTCAGAAGGCTTCCCCTATGTGCTTGATTGTTAGCTACAGTATTAATGGACATGAATCCATCTGCTGGAAGTAAAATCAAAATGAAAATTCAAAGCATTACCTGACTGTTTATCTAATCTCTGAAATGACTTTACTGTCTCACTTTCCCATCTCGTTGCTCTCCTGCTGTTGTAGCACAGGCTCTGGGGGGGATGTGGGCGAAAGCTTTAGTGCTATAGCTGGCTCAAGAGTAGAATCTCACCGGATTGAAGCCCTGAACAGGTACAGCCTGTTGGTGTGGTGAGAGCAGGGAGTGCAAGCAGCTGGCAGGCTCTTCCTCAGAGAGTCACACTGAGGCACGAAGCTTGCTGAGAGCTGTGGTTCCCTGCCTCGGGACCCTGCCTGCTCAGGCTGGAGAGCAGCGCTGTCCAGAGCACAGCTGCCGTGCGGGGCTTACCAAAAACCGGCCCTCGGACCAGGCAATGTGTCTGAAATTGACTGTGTGGAGATTTGAATTTCACATCAACGAAAGCCAGTTGGTTGTCTTGTACCCTTCTTTGTATTTTTCCTTTCCCTAAAGTGAAACTGAGCAGTTTAGAGTTCTCTCTTGGGAGCACTTACAGAAGCATTTTGTAGAAAGAGTGCTGGTAGTAGAAAGAGAATTGTTCATTATTGATGTCATATTTTATCCTCCTTAGAAAACAGCTGTGTGGGTTGTTTTTGTGGTTCTTTTGTAAATGAATAATTTTCACTTTGTATTTATCAGAGAGATCCTTGGAATCTGTACTTTTTCTCCAAAAATATTTTTTTGCATATTCATATCTTAAAATAAGAATGAGAGAAAATTTTTGTGCTTCACTAAACTAAAGCCTTCACTGAGAATGTGGCCTGCTTTCTGGAGAATGAATTCTAGAAAATTTCAATATTCAGATTAAATTAAGAAAAGATCTTTCTTTACCACCTAACTTTTTTTTTTTTCTGATCAGTCTTAGCACATCACACTTTCTGGAAAGTCAGTAGCTCATTTACATAATTTTTATTAGCATTTGATTTATGGGACCTTTTTGTTTGTTCATTTATCCTCATGAGAGCATATCTTTATTTACATTTTCTATTCTTCAACTTTGTCTCTTATATTTTGAAAATATTACATGCATGCATCAAATGTATGTAATGGAAGGTACACACAAGACATTAGAATATAAAAACATGAGTACATTTCCAGGCCAAAATTTGTTCCAAAATATTTGGGTCTAGTAAATTTTTCTGAAAAAAAACAGTGATGCCCAGTGGTTTTGAAATGCAAACTCAGATAATCCATTTCCATTAAGAACAAACCTGTTGTAGCTGTCTCTGTACATCTGTCTGCAAAAGCCTTTATTTACAAATCAGAATGAGGACCAGATGATGGGCTGTCAAAGCATTTTCTGTCAAGTGACTTTTTGTCACTGTAGATGTTATTTCCTTATCATCATAAACATGATGAAACACTATATGATACCACGTAACCATACAACACAGGTAAATTAAAGATTCTTGATGTGAAAAGTACATTGCTGAGGCAAATGAGAGACAGCTCTTTCCTAATCACCAATCATGTCTGACACAAGATTATTAGGATACATAGGACAAAGTATGTAATTAGAGAGTATTTAATGTTTTTTAGCAGAAAGTGTTTGGGTAGAAAAGCTTAAATGGAATCTAACCTCTTCCAAATCTGTTGTGGTGCCATAAAATTCAGTCTAAATTGTGACACCATAAAATTCATCATAAGTTTGAATATCTTATCTATTCAGATGTCTTCAGAACTATGAAACATCTGTACAGACTTGTAACTATACCAAATCAGACTGCAGATGAAGAAACTAGGTACAGTTGGAGATTTGGTGCTGAACAAGGGCAAAAATACTCCAGTTTATTGTAATGAGATTCTGGAGTCTGCTTCCACCTTAACTCCCAGAGAAATTAATAATAATAATAATAATAATAGTAGTAATAATTTCCATGAGTATCCAGTTATGTTGCAGAGTAAACTGAGTTATGCCATATTAAACCTGACATGAGCTCAGTTGGTTAGAGCATGGTGTTAATAACACCAAGGTCTGATTCCCACACAGACCACTCTCTTAAGAGTCAGACTCAACAACTCAACAGCCCTCAACAATCTGAGGGTTCCTTCCAACTCAGAATACTCTATGATTCCTTCTGAGTTTGCGCCTAAATAATGTTAAACAGCAGCAGAGGAGGAATAACTTGCAAGTTGTGAAACGTTCAAAAGCAGCAAAACACAATAATATTGGAAATAGTAATTATAAGACACATTTTATAATAAAAAAATCTACCTGAAGCTGAACATGGTTAGAAAACTGCATTTGTTTTAAAAGATGTGAAGCTTACTGTTTTGTTATGTTTGCATGAACACTGTTCAACACTTAGGCAAACTCTAGGCAATAGGATTGTTAATCTTGGTTATTTGATAAAATTTCCAATGTTTATTCTGCATTCTACAAAAAAACCTACATTAAATAGAACCTATTTTTTTTAGCCATTAAAATAATATGGACAGTCTTATTGACAGTGCATGTACAGAATTGAAGTCTTGCATCATAAAACTGTGTTTGACTATGTGCTTCAGCTGTTGGGAATATGGCTATAAATTAATGCAAGCTGTGTTTTCAAGACATGAAACCATTTGTGTAGACAGCTTGAGGCTCTAAATATGTCAATTATGGTTGTAAGAAATAAAGATAATTTCTGAATTGTCAGCTCCAAGGAACAGGCAACTTTCAAGGGAAAGGGAAATGTAGATTTAGCTTTCTTCAGAAAGTGAGATTATTTTAATTTTCATAAGAATGTTTGGAGTATTCCACCTGACCTTCTAGATCTGGTAGTGATTAGTGCACATGTACATTTCTAAAGACTGAATTGCTGAAAAAATGACCTTGAAAATCTTTAAAATACTCAGTATATATTGTTGCTATTAATGATAATATTCAGTAGGCCTGTCTAAGTATCAAAAATCCTAAAGGAAGATAAATTAAAAATAAAGAATAAAAAAAGGAGATAAATAAAAAAAACCTAAAGGGAGTAAATTTCCAGTAAATGAATCCTCAACTGAAATGCCATATATTGTGCAGACTGTTCAAAACTTTTTATGCTGTCAATTTCAGAAGACATGTTTACCATATTTTAACAAAGTAATGTTGTTTCTTTGAAACAACAATGTTGTCATTCCCCGCTCAGTATGCATTTTAATAAAAGTACGACTAGAATTAACTAAATGAGGTAAACTGTGATCCATCTTTGCTATTTTAACATAGCATACATTTTCCTTACTTGTAGGCAAGTGAAACTGAATTTTTGATATTATAGGAAAGACTACCTAAAATTGACCAGGCCATATGTGTGTCTGCTCTACTAAAAAGAAAAAATAAATTGAATTTTGTGATCACATAAAAAATATTTTTTGAGAACTATATCTCTTGCTGGGTACCAGAATTCATACATTTTTTTTTACCTAATGATGATAAATGTCTGATTTCTTTCTTTATCTTGTGAACTTTATGTTTTTAGTATGCAACTTTCAATGTCACCAATTTAGAAAACTCATGTGTACCTTTATGAAAACTCAAGTGTACCAAATTAATTGTGTTCCTAAATGATGTTTTAAATTCTGTGGGATTAGCTGTCTGGTAGTCGTATCACTGAGGTCTTATCCTTCAAAATATTATAAAACATCTCTATGAGATGAAATGCTGCTAAATAAGGAGAGTAGATCAGGAAATAAATTAATGTTTTTCTGTCCTCTAATTGTCAGAACACTTTATATCATCTAGATAACTTGGGAAGGATTGTTTCCTGCATTCATATAATTAGCTAATGAAGACTCTTCCTGGCTATATTCAGAACATCAAATACCTCAGTTGTCTTACTGTATGCTTCCCCCTGATGTGCAAGGATTTTGTAGCAGAAATTACTAATTTCCTTTAACTTATTTTGACAGGTTTAACATTTTGTTGCTTTGCCTTTGGTTTTTTTGGTTTTTTTTTTTTTGGTGGGGGTGCAGTGGGGCTGGAACGATTGATTGTGATGGGATTGTTTGGTTTGGTTTTTCTGATTGTGCATTTCTTCTTCCCTACACATGTACAAGACAAACACAAGCTGGATGCAAGCTGTGGCTATAAAACTACATCTGTGGTCTATATAGTCTCCTGAGAAAATTTTCAACATCTTGGCATAACTACATGGATATTTTGCAATATTCAATTACTTGTTGGAAAAAGCAACATGCATGCATAAAACATATGTACAAATTCATCTGCACAAATGGTGGGTAAACTGTTCATGAAGCTGAGTCATGAAAGTGAATGATACATTTGTCTCACAGGATCTCTAACAGGTAAAGATTTAAGGCAGCAAATTTGCAAGTTACTAAACAGAGACATCTCTAACTGCTTTTTCTTTGTTAAAATAGTATTTCCAAATGAATATTCAGTATTTATAAATAATGGGTAGGAAGAATAAATAGCTAAACAAATTGAAAACACCCTGTACATATTATTAGTTAGGAGGAAAACTCCTATGGAAGCTAATACTTTTGTGGGACTTCAGGGATTTCACTAAGTTAGAAACTTGTATTGCAATTTTTGTAATAAGTAGAAGTAAAAAGCATGGTTTTCAATGTGTGCTAATATATATCTATATTGATATTATTTAGAAGAGGGAGGGAAATAAATTTAATTGAAGAGCTAGCATCAACTGAAGACATATTTCAAGTAGCAATCTGGATTCAAACCCTGAATTTGAAATTTGCTCATCCTTATGTTGAGTCCAGCTTGCAAACTGCTCTATAGATAAAAATTCTTTTTGAAGAGGAAACAGAAAGAAGAAGAAATTAGATCTTTCTACATAATTAACAAGCCTCCTTCCCTGAGCCTCTTTCGCTTTGTAATACCAGGTCAGGTATCTCCCTAATATATATATTAGTGATTAAGATGGAAAAAGAAACCTTTTTATGGTTTTCTTAAGCTATAGACAAATAGTTCATGTAAAGCTTATTTCAAACAGTAGATAATTTTGGTCAAAATACCACAAGTACTAAATTAATATCTCAGAAGTTTTGCAGCAGTAAAATGAAATGCTAAGTAAAGATAATAACATGCTTTCTACCTTTGTGATTATGAGCACATACCAGGCTGCCTATTTATGCCAACGACCTCTGTTTATAGGTGTATTTTAACATGTATGCCTCTTCTTCAGAAGAAAAGCAAGAAACCAAAGAATTACAACATTGTCAGTAGAATACAGTCACAGTTGCTGAATGAATGAACTAAAGAAAGCTGCTTCCACCTTCTCCAAAGAGTGCCACAAATAAAGCTGCTTCCACCTTCTCCAAAGAGTGCCACAAATATATGCCAAGTAGGATGTTAACACATTAAAATTTGACATCATAAAAATTTATAATGCAAATGCAGTCTCGTTGATTGAGCAAACTCCAAAAGAAAACATGTGATGGATATGCATATAACAATGAAGCTATAAATTTAAAATAAACACAATAAATTTTAAAATCAGCTATCTTTATATATATCTTCTTCTGACTGCATATCTCTGCTTGAGTGTCCACAGGAGTCTTGAAAACACTTTTTGACATCAATGAGGAAGTATTTGGAATGAAGTGCAAAATTTCATTTTCACAGAACTGATCTTAAATACAGTCATGGAAAAACAAGCATGGGGTTTGAGCTTTGATTATGCTGCAGGTGTGCAAGTTAGATCAGTCATGGAGAGCTGCTCTTAGGAATGTTATTTTGTTATTGATCATGGTCTATTTTAATAGAATTCAATGTCCTTTTCCTCCCAATTTATGTTTGCTCATCCAAATGCTGAATAGCTTCATTGATCCTAATCTGAAGCTCTGACTGGGATCTTCTTAAACAGGCAGCTTGCTTTAGGTATTAAGCAGTAGAAATATCATATTTCATTGCAAATGCTGCCCAAACTGTAGCAGATTTAATGTAAACAATGGTTTCCATTAATTGCCTTGAGTTCCTTATACTAAAAGTTCTCTAAACATTTATTACAAATAATATTTAGTGTCTGGTATTGGATAAATTCTCAATACAAGCGAAGTAATTCTGTGTACCAGGACCAGTGAAGTAGGAAGGCTTATGCCATGGCATTCACAGTCATTTCCTACAGTCAGTATAAAACCGACCTTTATAAATGAAGAGACTTGCTCTTAAGTCAGCAGTTACGTCTCAAAAAGCTTGCCAACAAATGTGGGCTGACATCAAGCTGCCTGTACCATCTTGTGATTCATCACTGAAGTATTATCCTGTTCAAAGCACTACTTTTGAAGGCATTACTCTGTACTCACTTTGTGTTAAGCATGTGTCATCTTCTTCAGGTGATGCAGTGCTTTCAGAGGACCAATTAGTTGCTGAGGACTGCTAGGCAATTCATAGATGTCTATGGGGAGACAGTATCAAAGACACTGCAAACTCTAAAATTAACATCAAAGTTGTTATACCCAAAAGAATAACTTGTACCTACTACTGGTCTCCCAGCTGCAAATGTTTTAATTTAGAACACTTTGTGTATCTTATGCCTATGCTGTTCACAGTTTTTCTGAAAGTTTATTTTCCCCTATGGGAGCAAGTAATTATTAAAAGAAGATAAAAGAAAAATAAATCATTTAAGTCTGAATATCTGTTGAAGTCTGGTTGCATGTGACCCTGTAGCTACTGGCTAAAAGGATTTTGGTGCCTATGTAATAACTGAAATTTGACACCACTATGTTATGCAAGACTGCAAATAATGGTTCCATTTGAAGGATTATAGAATTATCCAATCTTGTCATCACTAAGTAAAATTCTAATTCAAAATGCTGCAGTGAATGGAAGTCCAGATGTGCAGGCTTACTATTGTCGATCAAGTATCATCTGGGACTATTTATCAGAGCGGATAGAGGAGAACATAGAAAATAAATTCTGGACAGTTATCAAATTTCATTCTTGCTGTAGTTAATCACAAGCTCTAAAATGTTCTTTATGCAGTAAAACAAAACTGATTACAGATCTTGTGACTGTGAATATAGTTTTAATGATTGTATAAAAGATTAAACTCAAAAAATATCTTTGTTTCAAAACAACTGGAAAAAAGCCCCAACAAGTACCATTTTCCTCTGCTTTCCTTGTTTTTTAACTTTCCACTGCTGTTGTCTCTTTCATTCACGTTCCTACTGTTTTGTGCCTCTGTTGAGGCATTTTGCTTTTATAGTAAGAACTCATCTTCTAGAAAGTCTAGAAAGCTTCTTTAATAGTTTGTCTGAACTAAAATCATGTTGTTTTCTCAGCAAAGTCTCTGTCCTTACAGATGCAAAAGGAGGCCCAGTAAAGTTTTCATGACCATAGGCAATATCTGTTGATTCTGACTTTTGCTCTTCTCATAGAGAACTGATACTGTAGGAACAGGTCATTTGGGATTCCTCAAGAGGAATGAAAGTGAGAAAAGGTTTTGGTTTCAGACAAATACATGTTAAATATAACCTAAAATTGGAATTCAGTATTTCTGTGCTGAATGAACTGAACAAAATCCCATGGGAGATTGTAGTAGATTAAAAGAGAGACTAAAATTAACAGCAAGATAAAGGAAAAATTCTCAGGGTGGCTGATTATTTAGATTTTGATGCAAAACTGAATATACAATATTAGTAGTTTTAACTTTTTCCCGGTAGCTGTTTCTGGAAGATCTGTATTTACCACTACATACCAGTTACTTTTCTTTTCCTATTTTTTCTTTAAACAGAATTTGAAGTACTGTGTTGTGTCCTTAGAAACCTGCTGTGTTTAAATGTGATATTGATATGAATTGTATTTCTTTGAGCTCTTTTATTTTCAGTGAACTAAATATGAAATGCGCATAGTAATTTCATCGAAATTAGCAAAAGCATGCATGTTTGGAAGAGTTCTTTCAATCATTCACAATAACAGTATTCTCTATGGAAGTTGAAAATTGTGACTAGTGTTGCGCTCTGCTGTGTTGGGTAAATGTTTGTGCTTCCATTACTTTTCATAACAAAATATTTTTCTGACTATGTGCGAAAGATATATGTGCAAGAAAGGAAAGTAACTGTCTATTTTTCACCCTGCAAAATTTCTGTGTGCTTTCTGATTAAAATAGAAAAAAAATTGCTTTTATTAAGCTGTGATAGCAAATGGCTTACATGCTGAAATAACAAATAAACCGTACAATAATTTCATCTGACTGTATGCAGTTGACACACAAATAACAAACAGATTTAAAATCAGTGCATCATTGAAGATCACTGCTGAATGAGGACACAAACCAATCAATTATCTACAGGGGAGATTTTCTAAATCATTAAGGTACTCAGAGAAGCAGTTGAACTGAAAGTTAATGGCATTTCTATTCCTAAGTCTCTCGTTTGTTTTTGAATGTTCAGCTTTTCATCATTCACATGAACGCATTATAAGAAAAGCTGTTGAAATACTTGTTAAAAACTCTGTGTTTTCTATTTCTTCCTTTGGTGCTGAATGATTCTTGTGGTCAACACTTGTCTTCCAAAAATGCATACACTTTAAAAGTAATTTGCCTTGCCATGCCTTAATCAACATACAGAGGTAGTTTTCAGGACATATGTTGAAATTAACTATAGGAGTTATATTTTCTGATGAGATTCTGACTTTTTTATCTTGTCTGGATTCCTTGCCCTTAAGAGATATTTTTCTTGTCATATTTGGTGTTCTTTTTGAAACACTGCTCAGGATGAGTAACTCAAGGTTGGATATTCATCAGACTTGTATCTTCTAAAGAGAAGAAAGTTTCACAACCAATACATCAGTTTTGTGAGAATAATAGTTTTGGGTACATGTAGATTGTTTCTCTAACTAGACAACTTATCAGAGCTCTGAGTTTCAAGGAAAACTGATATTGATCTGATGCCGGTTTTGTTTGATTAGTTTTTATACATTTCCAGGCTATGTCCTGGGCTTGTGTCAAGGAACTCTGAGGGTAATAAAAGTGTCAATGGCTTCCCGTTTTCTTATCCTTGATGATTTTGTTCAAGAAGAGCTACAGTCTCAAGTCATGTGAGGAGGCCCAAGTTACTTTGGCAATGAATGATCCCTGTTGCCTTGATTGCAATACCTGAGGGATTAATAATTTTTATCCACATAATGATTTTTATCTACATATCTTACAGAGAGACTTGGTTCAAGAAAAGTCAATACTGAAATATGAGCTAAACACTCACCTTTTGAGAATGTTGGATTTAGCTGTTTAATCAACCTTCCAAACATTTGCTAAGTAGCCTCATGATTATGTGCTAAGATAGACTGGGACTGTCTATCCATCTGAATATTTAATATTGTAAGTAGAGCTGCTCCAACAGGAAACATGGATTGTTATCCTTTTTATTCTTTCTTTATGTTACCCTCAACCCCGTCTCCTTGTGTCTTAGCTATATCTGGTTTGAAACTTACAAACAAATGTCAGGTGTTGACCGTGATTTTGACTGCATCCTTTTGCCTTTATTTGCTCTGAGAATACTCCTGTATCTGTGTGTTGTGTATGTTAATCTCCAGAATTCTTCCCATGAATAAGAACATTCAAAATTTAGTAAAAAGCAAATACACTTTCCTGAGAATACTAGGCAAATCCAAGTGTTATAATTCCTTTATAACACTCTTTGTATTAGCAAGGGTCTGTATGAAATCAAACTTGACCACACAGTCATGGAATGGGATACTAACATTGCAGTATTTTATTTAATTAGTGAAGACAAGAACCTTTCTTTTGAGAGTTCTTAATTTGGTGCATTGATCAGCCCCCAGCAAATTCAAAGGCAAGCGCAATTATGTCTTCTGTGTCCAAATTCTATGTCAACTAATCCATTGCGCCAATTCCCGAATCTCTGGAATTTAACATAAATAGCATAATGGAAAGTAAATAAATAAAATATTTTTATTTGACTTAATTTACTTTGTTAACCACTGGTAGATCATTAAATGAAGTCTGTGAAATTAAGTTTTTATTAAGCATACTTTGTCACAAATATACAATAAAATTGTATATTTTAACAGAAACAGAAAAATATTAAGAGCAAAGTATAGAAAACAGTTTATTGTGGACAGTTTCGTAAGTTTGTTTACTAAAATGAAAATTTGCTGTCAAGCAGCCTGACTTTAATAGGAAATGAATGCAAGATCACGTAATGGTCTAATCCCATTATAGAACAAGGAGTGATCATGAGTTGCAAATGTATTGTAATAACAAGTAACACAACAATGTGTATTGTATTGTATTGTATTGTATTTATTTTTTGTTGTTGTTGTTGTTTTTTTTTTTCTGTGTAATGAGATGCAATGAAGCTTCCTTTTGGTCAATATAATTATGTCACTGGCAATTTTAAGACATGTAATTAAAGAGGAATATCAAAGGAATAAAGTTGCTGTGTGCCAGTTGTAATTTTATGTACTTACATACTTTGAGTACTCTATGAGTACTGAAACCAAGACAGAATGAAATATTAAAATTAATACACCAAAAAGGGAGATTCATTAAAGATGAAAGACTCAGTCTGATGCTGTGTGTTATTGTGTTGGTTCTTTCTTTCTTATATTGCCTTAGTAATGTGAATTGCTCATTCTGAGGCAGTCTTCCTCTAGACCCTGAGAGGGAATACAGTTCTGTCACTGTTCTCTGTGTGAGACATTGATTAGCTTTTGACAATTTATAAAACATCTTTCATATGTTTTCTGATTTTATGACTTCCATTATACATTACCTGGAAAACTTTCTGAACAAATAGACTGTCAAACATATACATGCAATGCTAATTAAAAAGGCAGTTGTTTAGGATGAGCAGAGGCCTCTGCCCAAAGCACAACCTACTTTGGTTTGAAATAAAGACTCAGCTTTCTGTGGACAAGAACAGTAAGAGAACATGTCTAAAAACTTGCATATTCTAAAATGCAGCTTCTAAAGCACTACATAAACACTTTCATTTTCAAGAGGCGCCTAGAAAAAGAAGGCTTTAATATTGCCAAACCAAATACTTAGCAATAAGGAGATGTTAACCAGCAACGTCTATAACAACGATGTAATGATTGATTCTTAATTACACCATCAGATACTGGTTTGTTTGTTTATTTCTGTTAAACTCCTGCATTATAAGAAAGATGTTCAATATTTACTTTGATCACCATTATTCACTATGTGGCTTTATTTATTTGTTGAGCATCATCTGAATTCTGAACTTTATAATTCTTTTCTTTTCTGTAGTTGACTGTTGCTGTATTCTCCAGAGCTCATATCAGCCCAACATCTTATTACTTATCAAACATTAATGAACTAATCTTCCAGGTTCTCCTTTGAGAGTGAAACCGGTAAGTTTGAAATTTTTTGCTGATGGAGAATCCTAGTTCAGTGAGAGAAAAAGTATCACTTTCAAGCTGTCAGGAATTCCAAGCAGCTCAGTGTTGGGTACAAAATCCAAGGCTTATGTATGTGCTAAGTTTAAAGTAATTTTTAGCACTGGGCATGTGGCAATTTTTGCATGGTTAAGGGTGATGGAGTGCTCTGTGGACTCACCAGCTAAAAGAGGAAGATAATGTCATTTTTAGGAGGGGCCCAGTAGTGCTTACTCTAAGAGTGGATAGAATTTGTTTGAAACTCCCTCTTGAACTGAATTCAGAAAACTCACATGAAGGAGATGAACATTGAAGCTAAGCTTGGTAAAATTACCCAGTCATGTCTGTCCTGCACTGTAGCATGTCATCGTCATCAACAGAGAGATCTTGCGGCCAACATGAAAGGGGAGGAGTGTTTTCCATTGCCTGTATTTCTGACAAAGAAAACAAATGATGTAAAGAAATCACATAAAAATAGAAATGAGGTTTTTTCCAGAGCGGAGTGTCTGTGAATAATCATGGTTATTTACCGATGTGTCAGTATAATAGTCCACTGACTATGATACAACGTTACAACAGATCAATTTTTCACAGGAGAATTAATTCTGTAATTTACCCAGGGAGAGCAATGAAGCCCTTTTTCTGTAAGATTTTTTAATTTCTGGCCATGTAGATGTATTCCTTTGGTCTACCATCCCAGTGCACATATGTCTGGATGTACTAATGGGACTAACAAATAAAGACTAGTTGCTTTGGAGCAAGAAGTTGAAGTTTCCAAAGCACAAAACCCATTTACAAAATAAGAAAGGATATGGAGTGCTGTTAACATCCAATTATTTTTCACCCTGCTTTGGTAACTTTTCATTTACATATATATTCACTTATGCTAAATCAAGTATTTTTTACAATGATAGGCACAGAAAATAAATTAATTGTAATTAGTTTTATTGTAATGAATAATAAATGAATTTTTTTGATAAGCCACTTATTATAGTCTTATTACTACATAGTTTTACTGAGGCATAAAAGTTTGCATTTTAATTTGCGAATATTTGCACTGTATTAATTTACAGTATCCTGCATTCTTAAGAATATGAAAACCCTTTTTTTTTTAATACATTTTAGTGAGATAGTTGAACAAATTATTAATTTTTCTGAATGTTCACAGAATCACAAAATGAGTAGGGTTGGAAGAGACCACTGGAGATCATCTGCTCCAACCTTCCCTGTTCAGGCAATATTCCCCAGAGCACATTACTCAGGATTTTGTCCAGGTAGGGTCTTAATATCTCTAGAGAAAGTGGCTCCACATTTCTATAGGCAGACCGTTCCAGCACTCAGTCACTCTCACAGTGACACACTCAGATGGAACTTCCGGTACTCCACTTTTTGCCTGTTGCTTGCCATCCTGTTGTTTGGCACCAGCAAGAAGAGCCTGGCTCCATTTTTATGACACTATCCTTTCAGATACTTATATGCATTGACAAGAACCCCTCTCAGCTGGCTTTTCTCATGGCTGAACAGGCCCAGCTCCCTCAGCCTTTCCTCATAAGAGAGATGTTCCAGTCCCTTAATCATCTTTGTCACACTCCGCTTGTCTTGCTCCAGCAGTTCCATGTCTCTCTTGTACTCAGGAGCTTCTAACTGAGCACGACACTCCAGATGTTGCCTCATTAGGATTGAATTAGAGGGGCAGGATCACCTTTTTGGACCAGCTGCAAGGCTTTTCCTCCTGCAGGACAGAATGCTGCTGGCTGCCTTTGCTGTTAGGGTGCATGGTTGACTCATAATCCACTTGTTGCTCATGAGAACACCCATGTCCTTTCCTTAAAGAAAAAGCAAAGCATAGCAGAGCTGATTTCCAGTGCTGCTTTCCAAGCCTGCTGTCCCCAGCAAGTACTGGTGCCTGGGGTAATTCCCCCTGAGTGACAGACTTTGCATTTGCCTTTGTTAAACTGTTTGAGATTCCTCTCTGCCTGTCTAGCTGCCTTTGAATAGCAGCATAACCTTCTGGTATAACAGTCACTCTTCCCAGTTTTTGTCATCTATGAACTTTCCAAGTGTACACATGGTCCAAACACACAGGTCATTGATGATGAAGTTAGACAGTGTTGGCATAGGTATTGATGCTGAGGTACACAATTAATGATCTGCCTGCAACTGGACTTTCTGCTGCCCTCTCTGGGCCTGGCTGTTCAGGCAATTTTCCATCCAACTCTCTGACTATTTGTTAAACTATGCTTTGTCAGATTGTTTTTGAGGATGAGAAGGTTCCAGAAGCCTTCCTAAAACTGGTGACATGCTCATCCATGAAGTTCGTTGTAGGAGTCTGTATATTTGGTTAAACTTGATTTCTTCTGTATAAATCCATGCTGACTATACTCAATTGCCTCAGTTGTCATTCATATATTTGGAATGGATTTTCAGGATTACTTGCTCTACCACCACCTTCATAGAAACTGATAGGAAGCTCATTTGATATTCCACAGATCTTCCTTGCATTTGAAGACAGGAGTGACCTTTGTTCTTTTCCAGCCTTCACTGACCTCTGCCAATTAACATAACCTTTCAAATATAATTGAGAATGGCCTCCTAGTGATGTCAGAGAGATCCCTCCATCAGGCCCATGCATGCTTGTGCATGTTTGCTCATGTTCTCTAACCTGGTCCTTTACTGCTGAGGTTATGTCAGCCTTCCTCCAGACATTACCTCTGGTCTCAGGGCCTGATGGGTGCATCAAGGACAATCTTATTGGTAGTGACTGAGGCAAAGAGGGCAGGGAGAACCTTGACCTTTTCCAGGTTCTTTGTCACCAAGTTCCCAGCCTACTCAGCAACGGATCCAAGTTTTCCTGTATCTTGCTTCCTGTTTATGGTCTTGTAATATCCTTTCCTGTTGCCTTTGAAAGCTCCTGCCAGATTAAACTGCAGGTATTTACTCTCTTTCTTTACCCCACTCTTGCAAAACTAAACAGCATCTCTACACTTCTGGATTATTTGTTCCTCCTTCAACTTTTGCACTTTCTTTCTATTTCAGTTCAGTCAGAAGTTCCTTGCTCCTTCATGCAGGCCACCTCTGCTAATTCCCTGCTTGTTGGGATTGACCTTTTTGAGCTTGAAGGAGGCATCAACCAGCTTTCCCAGACTCCTCTCTTTATAGAGCTGTTTCCCACAATATGGTACATCTCTGATGAAAGTAAGGTCTGCATTCCTGAATCCACACTGTGCTTTGCTTCTTTTCCTTGCATTCTCTTGCCTAGACCCTGAACTCTACCATCTCATGGTCTCTACAGAGACTGCTCAAAACTTTTGCATCTAAAGACAATTTTTCTTTGTTTTTTTAAGTGTGAAGCCGACTATTCACTGTTGTCTCCTTGATGACCTGGGCCAGGAAGCTTTTCACAGTGCACTTCAAATAAGCCCTAGGTTGTTTTTGCCCTGCTGTGCTCCCTTTCCAGAAAATGCAAGGGTTATTGAAGTAAGGCTTGCAGACTAGGGCCTGCGAATATGAAGCTACTTCCAGTCATTTCAGATGCCCACCAAAGCAAGACTTGCAATATTCTGCCTGTTAACCTTGAGCTGTATGCCCTTGACTGGCTCCTGAACCGTTCCAAGGATGGTATGCACTCCATGTACTTCCATGCCTTCCACTCTCACCACAAGTGTAATATACACTCTTTTCTTCACAGCATGTGCTTCTTGAAATTACTTCATCCATTTCTTGAAGCTCTCCAGTAACATGAGTCATCCCACTGTATCTCTGTGATCCCAAGGAGGTAACAGCAATGCAGCTGCACACAGACTTCTGGCTCCTGCTGTTAGTTTCCCATATTATAGACCTTGTTGTAAAGGCAGTTTACACTAAAGATTGAGAGACATCCAAGTTTACTGATTCCCCAGAAGAAGGCTTCACAGCTGTCTCCACCACATTTGTACTCATTTCTTTCAGGACAATAGACTTTCTTCAAAGAAGCCTAGGGTTCTCAGCATAACTGTCTTTTGTAACCTAGCTTTAGGTAATAAATGACATCTTTTTCTTTCTTACAACATATGAGTCTTATACTAATGTAGATTTTACTCAGACAGCAGCATATTCATAGAACTTTAAAATTTCAGAAGCAGGAATTGAATAATGCTGTTGGATGGCATTCATGTCAAGTATGTATGCGATTTTATCCTGTTATGTTCATTGAGATGAGACATTTAATCATGGTTGTTATAAGTGATAGCACACTAAACTTTTCTGACTCTCACATCTGGTAGTTGGCTGTAGTTTACTGACTTTCATCGCTATACTTTTTTGAACTAATATAAATTATATGAAGTGTGGACAACTCTGCCCTACTTGAGTCATGATGAAAGCCTGTGTATCATTTTACTTAGCAAGTTTTTCATTCAAGTATGAACAAAAAATGCAGATAAACTTTACAATCTTTTAGGCTTATTTTTCCCCTCTTTCCTTTTATCTTTTCCTGGATTTCAGCTGCGGGTCAAGGATGAAATTCAAATTACTGAAATGAGTGGAAAATTAAACTTTTAATTTGTAGACTTGAAAAATATGAAACTTGGAACTGGATTGTATTGCATCTACATTTTTTTTTTCTACTTTAAACACCTAGAGGTTTTGGAGGCTAAACTGGTGAACAGAATTATTATTACTCAGATAGTCATAATTCTGATATTGTCTCTGTGGTAAGTCCAGAATTTTTGAGAAGGATTGTATGACTTCAGAATATAAGTATACCCATGGATCAATGAGTTCTGATTTAATGCATTTTTTTCTCTACATTCATCTCTCTAAAAAAATGAAATGTCACTATCGCATAGTACTTCAGTACTATATGTAATTTGAAAAGAAAATACTTAGGATATTTTTTATGTAGCTTATGACTCCCAGTCCTTTAATAAACAACATCAAGTAGCAGATATTTCAGCTGATGAGCTTGTTGCTGAATTCTCTGTTTTAGAAATGATAAATTCATATTTTAAATTCTGGAAAACTTTCTGTTCTGGGAGCCTTGCAGAAGGAAGGCATTGTTCTTAAGGAATTATATCTGGTCTGTTTGGCCTCGTACTTAGGGCTTGAGAAATCTGTGTGCTATTGATATAACCTGTAGCTTGGAAGAGCTTTGGAAAAAGTAAACGGTATATGGATCAAAGGGTAGAGTGTAGTGATCCTAGCAGGAGCACTGTTGCACATTGTGGAGTTAAATAACACAGTTAACCCCTCTTCTCGGGGGAGATGTTTGCATCACGGCACAAGAAAATCTATTCAGCAGTAGGAAAATGGGGTTACTCAAATCTGAAGGGACAAAAGATTAGTCACTATCTATATTCTTCTTTTTACTTTATCTTATTTAACAGCTAAGTCATTTGTTGTTGACCCTTTTTTACTGCCAATCATTTTCCTGTTCTCTCTGTTTCTATCTCTCATTCCCTCTGCTGTCTTCTCCCCACCACTGGTGCAAACCCCCTTTTTTGGCTTTTATACTAAAGAGGAAAAAAAAGTTTTGTTAAATACTAAAACAACCTTTACATGGTGTGATTTAAAATTATTTTTTATCAAAATTAATGTAAATGTTTAAAATTATCATCCAGAATACTGATACTGAACTGGAAAAAGAATTATGACGTTTGATATACTGAGGGAAATTATTTTCAGATAATTCATTAAAATTTGAATATGCTGGAGTTTGTTGATCTGAATTAATCAAGTTATGAACAGTGAAAATAATAGCAGTGTACTGTATTCTACAGCTTCTGAGCAACAGTTATGTACTCTGAGTATATAAAACAACATTTTAATTTCTTCAGTAATAGTACAGTTAATCATTCCTTTATTGATTAAATGAGATATGGTGATGAGTATAATCCTAAATAATGGTCCTAAAATTCTGCCTGTTCATCACTCACCTGTAAAATTCAACTGGAACAGATTTTCTGCAGTTTTATTCCAGCACGCCCTTGCCTTCACTTCTGATTCTCGATGTAAGTGGAATTTTAAAATGCCTTGTGAAATCCTCACCACTGTTCTGCCTTTAGATTTAGTAATAAGGCCTCAGGAGATTTGAGTTTGAGTGTTTATAGTAAAAGGTAGTTTGGAGATGTCCTGACTTCCATGTCATCTAATCCCTGTAGGTGCTCAGTGAACATGTAATTGTTTCTTTCTCTTGTATGTGGGAAAACAGATGTGTAAGTGGAGTTAAAGTAAAATGAAACTTTGGAGCTACCAGCTCTCTTTTAACTGGTTTAGCAGCTTTATTAGGGTGGTAAAACTCTCTCTATTCCTAGTTTGCTGCATGGGAATATTCCCATATTTTTCCCAGTGTATGAATATTTTATGTTGCTTAATTTTGGTCACAGAGACTTGATTTTATTTTCCACTGATGAGTAGCAAGACTTCTTTGATTTCTAGAGGTGATGTACTTTTGTAGTTCTATTATAATAATAGGGAGCATCAGGGCAGACTTTTATTCTGATTCATCCTTAACATCTATTTTCTCTGTGCATTTTCTCCTGTTGCCTTTATGTATTTCCAAAGAGAAAACAACAAGGAAGTTTATATAGCCAGAAAAATACAAAAGTATAACTAAATTCAATATCATTAGTTAGAAATGCATTTTCTTTTTTTTTTTTAATTTGATCCTTCATGAAAAGTAGTACCTGTAATTCATGTCACACAAAATTGCATTTTTTCTGTAGTAGTTTAAGTAGCATATAATAAATAGTATTGAAGGATGTATTTTCTTAATGATGTAACTTTTTACTGGGTTGTGTTTATTTTCTTCTTCATATGTGTCAGAGCAGCTTTAGAAACAGCTAGCCACCCATAATGAATTATAGACTTGCAAAGTTAATGTTGTTACAGCAATTAGATACTTTGATCTGGACTAGAACATGTTAAGAAAGTCATTAGACATATTTGCTGTGCGTAATGAACATAAAAGCTGTTTTTATATGATTCCAAAAAGGCAAACATTAATTGGAAGCAAAGTATAGCCTTGGGGTATTGCAAGAAGGCTCTGATTTCAAGCAGATGATTTTCTTACTTTCTTTAACTGACACTTTTCCTTTAAAATGAATTGAAATATAAAGCTTTCAAAGACTAGTACATTTTTAGTCTTTAAAGACTGATTTTTTAGCTTTTAAAAACCAGTGACTCACAGTGTCCTTTGTGACAAAATGTTGTCACAGCACACAGTTGGTTAAGCACATCATGGAAGGGGTCAACAGGAGATTCACAGGTAGGGCACCCTTGAACTATTCTTATAGTAATTGGGGTCACATGGGACTGGTGACCTGTCAGTACTGGGGTTCTGCAGGGATCCATCTTTAGCCCAGTGCTCTTCAATGTCTTCTTAAACAACTTGGATGCAGAACTCAAAGGTACACTAAGGAATTCACCAACAGTATTGGATTGGGAGGAGCTGTTGAGGGCCACAGCCCCCAAAAGCAGAGTCCCTGAAGAGAGACCTTGACAAATCAGGGGTCTGGGCAATCACCAACCACATGAAGTTCAACAAGGGAAAGTGCCGGATTCTGCACCTGGGATGGGGCAGCCCTGGATGTATGGACAGACTGGGGAATGAGGTGCTGGGAAGCAATGCCATGGAAAGGGACCTGGGGGTCCTGGTCAGTGACAAGTGGAACATGAGCCAGCAGTGCCCTGGTAGCCAGGAGGGACAACCCTGTCCTGGGGGGCATCAGGCACAGCATGGCCAGCTGGGCAAGGGAGGGGATTGTCCTGCTCTACTTTGAACTGGAGCAGCCTCAGCTCCTGTGCTGGGGCCTGGTTTGGGTGCCACAATATAAGAAGAATACAAAACTATTAGTGAGCTGCCAGAGGAAGGCTGTGAAGATGGAGAATTATTTAGAGGAGAATCTATATGAGGTGGGGCTGAGGTCACTTGGTCTGTTCAGGCCAAGACAGACTGAGGACAGACTTCACTGCAGTTACAGCTTCCTCGTGAGGGGAAGAGGAGAGGCAGGCAGTGATCTCTGCTCTGCAGCGACCAGTGACAGGACCCGAGGGAATGGCCTGAAGCTGTGTCACAGGAGGTTTAGGCTGAGTATCAGAGAGAGATTCTTCACCCAGAGGGTGGATGGGCACTGGGACAGGATCCCCAGGGCAGTGGTCATAGCACCAGCAGAATTCACTAAGCATATGGTGTGATTCTTCAGGTTGTCCCGTGCCAGGAGATGGGTTTTTAGGTCCATTCCTGCTCAGGATATTCTAGGATTCTGTGATTTTTTTTCCCTATGATTCTGTATCTGATTCAACAGCAGGATTGCCACATACAGGAGATACTATGCTAGTACCTAAAGCAGACTAATAATCTCCATATTTTGAGGGTTTAGACAAAAATATCCTCTCTATTGTTTCGCACTCTTTATTAACAGTCGAAATTTAAATTTTAAACTTACATACACATATATGATTATGGCCAAAGTTTTGTCTTCATGTAAAAGTGGCATGCTTCTAAAGCACACAAAGTAATGTTAATGATTCTATTCAGATTTCACTCTTCTCTTTTTCTACAGTGTTTGTAGACATGCATATACTGCATTCCATCAGTTAATATTCTGAAATTGGAAAGCCTGTCCAGAAAAGAGCAGGCATTTGGGGGAAAACACAGGTACCAGATTAATTCTTCTACTTATTCTATAAAATGTATTTTTACAGTATAATACTGCAAGCTGTAGTCCTTAAACATGGCAACTCAGGAGATAGAGAGTTTCTAAGCATTCTGGAGAAATAGTTTTTTACATTTCAAAACTATTCCAAGATGTTTATATAAGATAAAAGTTATTGCCTGAGAGATCATAAAAGAAGCATATAAATTAAGATACCTGAATGTGAGTGTGGAAGATATTTTTCACTATTTCACTATTAGAATATTCTAGTGTCTTTTTACTTCTTAAAACTTACCTGTGGTGTAGCTGTTGTATTTTACAGAGATGAAGACTTTATCTGGGTTAATATGGTAATTGGCACATGGTTTATATTAGCATTTCAGAATGATTTAAAATGTGAACCAAATGCAGAATCTGGATCTGTTTCTCCTCTGAAGCAGGTGCCAGAGCAGATATAAATGGCGCAGATTGTCTTTCTTTGTGGGAACAAGCACTGTGGGATTTTGAGCTGGTCACGCCCCAGCATTGTCCGGGGCCTGTCGCACTTGCCGTAAACTCCTTCGCATTAGAATTAAAGGTGATGCTTTCACAAATGGCTCCACCAATCACAGGTGTATTGGTAAGCCACATGTCATCATCTGGCAGCTTGTTTCATTGAGAATGAACCTAGCTGATTAGAAAAAGAACATTAGTCAAATAAGTGCTGTTGGGTTTGATCGTTAAAGAAGAGGTAACTATATAAAAAAGCAGGCTTAGTTATTACCTAGTCCTGCCCTAAGAGCTGTAATGCCCTAAGTTAACAACAACAAAAAGTCTCTGCAGCCTGGTATCTAGAGAGGCATGCATGCAGCCAGCACACAGCCTGCAGTATTGTTGCTCCAGGCAACCAGCTGTTCCTGGAGAGAATCTGCAGCCCTGAACACCGCACAGACAAATAACCCGTGAGATGGCATTGTCTCTCCTTTTACATTGACACTTCTGTTATTTGGAATAGGATTAAAAAAGTACACATCTTCAAAGACAATTGTTAGATTTATTAATTAATGGCTTGTGCTGATATGGGAAAAATACGTGATAGAATAGGACAAGGATTATTTTTTTTTGTGCTATCAGTGAAAACAGTGTAATTAGCTCAGAAAAAATGATGGATTCAAGATAGAAAAATTTCATTTTGAAGCGAAGATGCAGTCACCCCATGTTTTGACATTCTTCTTCCTCTCTAAATACTGAATACTGAATTAGCTCGAAGACTGTGTTAGAATTTATATTTAAAAAATGAGATATTTAAAAAATTAGAAGTATTGTCAGCTGGTTTTCTCACCTTAGCACGGTTCTTTTCTCTGTTGAATAGTCTTTGCCTCAACCCACCAGTTTTCTCACTTTGACCTTTCTCATTTGCTCTCCCATTCCAATGGGAAAGAAGAGAGGAAGGTGAGTGAGCATCTCTGTGGGTTTCCACTGTCCTCTGTGGCTAAATAGCAACACAGGTAGCTGAAAGTATGATACAGTATTCTTGCTTTTTTATATGTAGTCATTGCATTCCAATTTTATGGAATTTAATTTTTTTAATATGTCAGGGAAGCCAGTGTGATAGAATCCATAAACGCACACAAATTTTCTCACAGGAAGCCCCAATATATTTGATAGAACAACTTTCCATCCAAACAGCAAGAAAAAGCGATATCAGACTTGTAATATAAATAATAGTAATCACCACTATTTAATAAGCTTGAAAGCTTTGTTCAGAAACAGTTACATATTTTGAGAAAAGACACAATATATCCTGCCTGGTAAAGAAAAAATATAACATTTGGCTTATTTTATTCAAGTGTATACCCTGTTCTTCAGCCTTTAACACCCCTGATCTCAACTCTTCAAATATCAGAGCATTTTCTGGATATTGTCTGCTAGTGTTTTGTTCTATTCATTGTTGAAATAAATAGTTGAAAGCAATGTTGATAAACGGTCAATAGAGGACTTATGAGAAAGTACTAATGTTGATATTAATGCCATTTATAAATGGCTTACTTAATTATTCAGTGATATACAGCTTTTTTATTGGAAAACACAGAAGTTGCTTAATAGCACATTGCATCAAAACACAATGGTTCAGAGCACAGAGCTGGACTACCATCAGAATATAAATGTAACAGATGTGTTTTATTGGCATCTACCCTAGAAGGATTATTGGTGTACAAAGATGAAGGCATAAATTTGGCTGGAGAATAAAGAATTGTAATCCTTTTGGGACATTGCAAGTATGCAGAAGAAAAGATGGTGTTAACTGGGATAGGAACAAAGAGAACTGTAATATTTCCTTTCAAAGCTCAATTTATGTTGGGAAATAATAAGACATCTCATCTCATATCTGACAGAATTAATTATTTTGAAAAATACTCTTTGCATAAAAATGGTGCTGGTTACAGGATAGCATATAGAAGTGCACGGGGTAACCATGACAATTAGAAACATGAAGCTAATTAGCTCTGCAAAACGTTTTGCTTCAAAACCAGAATGAAATGGAACCCAGGTAATCAGTAAGTGTTTGATTGCATCCCTTATTATCAAAATGGACACATTTGAATGGACAGCAAACACATAATAAACTCTAGTGAACAAACTGTTAGCAATTGCAGAAGAAATGTCAGCATTTTTTAAAACTAGAAATGTCTAAATCAAGTTATGTACATGTGTTATGTTATGTATATTATATTTTCCTTTTTCTTTCTCCATCATGAGAACTACTAGAGAAAGAGATATTATATGCCATTGGATAAGAGACATATGATTATCAAGTATGGAAAACTTCAAATAAATATGTAAAATTTGTGTTGGGGAACTTCAGTGGTTGTCAGCTTACATTAAGATACAGCACTTAAGGCTATATTAACAAGAGAGATAACAAGAAACCCCTAACAAGTTCATTATTGAAAGTTAAGGGAACACTCTGTACCCTTAAATATAAATTCAGAAATTTAATAAACTTTTTTAATATTTTGATTACATCTGATACTTGTAGTCAAGAATTTTGTTAATACTCTTTAGCTTAGCTGAGACAACATCTGTAGTTACGCCTGTAAACTCACTAAGAATGGAAAGGAGAATGTTCTATTATTTTTAAGTAGCTGTCCTGGTTTAGGACAAATTTGAGAGGAAACCTCCAAATGGGGTCTCTCCAGGAAAAAAAGAAACAGATTCAAGCTGCCCCACTCCCAACTGGTTCGGGTAAAAAAAAATTTCCTTGAAGGAAAGTGGAAAAAGCTGTTTATTTAACAAGCAAAATATCCACAAGCATAAAAATGGAATGATATTAAACAATGAAACCTCTCGCTGCTCAAAGAGATGGCAAATCCAGGAAAGTCCTTGCTGTGAGGTGCAGCTCGGCTCGCTCAGTTCCTTCTCAGTCTCTCAGGCGCCGCAGAGTGCCGAGGCCCAGGCCCCGGTGGGGCACAGGCGTGAGCTCCTGGGGTGTGCTGGGTTTCCAGTCCAGAGCAGGTTTGAATGGATCCAAGGAAAAAAGGAAAAAAAAAACCACAGTCCAGGGAACTTCCCTGCCCCAGCTAGCTAAAACTAACTAAAAGCAAAGGAGAGCTCTGTCCCGCTGTCTGTCCGTGCTGCAGACAACACAGTCCGGAGAGAGCTGTGGGGGAGTGAGAGCTGTTTCTGAAAACAAACTGCGGCTTCTTCTTTCTCCTCTTCGCTCTCAGAACCAGTCTTAAAGGTGCAGAACTTAATATGTAACATAAACAGAACACACGACTTGGGGATACAGGCATCATAAAGTCACCCCAGGACAGTAGCATACTTTAAAATAGAAGAATGTGAACATACAGAGAAGAGATTAATGAAATATAGTTAGGGAAAATAAGACTTCTCATTGTGCCTTCTTTGGCAGCAGAACTTAATGACGTAAAACGTCTTTTTGAACCTCAAGAATTCTATGATTCTTAATTCAAGAATAAAGATTCATTGGAGGATTTTTGAAGTGGATTACAGACAAAAGGATTTTCTAAAAAAAACTCATGCTTCAGCTGCAAAACTTACTGCTCCTAAATATTTTCAAGGACAAAACTTTGACATTGCTCACACTTAAATGATGGCTAAGCATGTGAGCAGGTTCTCCAGGGAAATGGCCACACCACCAGCCAGAGAGAGTTCAGGAAGCACTTGGACAATACTCTCAGACACATGGTCTGACTCTTGGGGTGTCCTGTGCAGGGTCAGGAGCTGGACGCTGTGAGCCTGATGGATCCCTTGGGACTCAGCCTATTCTGTAACTCTGAGGAATGTATACAATGTTGTATGAAAAAGATTAAACATGTAAAATGAAAAAAAAGATTTCATGACAGAAACAGGTTATATTCTTTCAGTGTCTTAAGAAAAAAAATAACCAGTTGTTCTTTAGGGATTTGTATACATTTCTCTGAAGAAAATATTATGTGGAGATACTGAAATGAGAAATGTCTTGCCATCATATTTACTTTTCTCTTGTGCTCCTAGTACTTAAGAATAACTTGGGTAAAATATTTTTCCCTCATATCTTAAGCTTTTAAATCAACTCCTCAACCTTGATGTATAATGTGTTTCAGATATGGAAGTCAAAGCACTTTTTTCAGTTATGAATTTCATATTTGTATTACCAGTGAAAATAGTTAATTTTATACCAGGAAGGTGAACTGGAACACAAGCTTTGTTTTCAAATTTTAACTTACCAAATGTGAACTTAATGGATCACAAATGAGATAATTGTATTAATTCTGTGCTCTATAAAATGAGCTATGGAAAAAAAGTCAAGGCTAGGACTTTAAAATCTTCCATGAAATCGTTCTGTAAATCAGGGTGTTAAGAAATACTGACACACCCTGACACACCCTGCTTAGATACCTTAGAAGGCAGTTTACTGCTGTGTATTAGTTGAGTATTTATTCCAAAATACATGTACATATATGTTAACACATGAAGGGAGTATACTTAAAAAGTGAGGTAAACCTAAGCCCCGGTATAATCAAATTTCACCCGTTCATGTAACTTTTTTTTTACCTATGCAGCTTGGATATGCAGAATTAGACTTTGCCAGTCTCAATCATATTCAAATGCATTCTTGTGCTCTCAGTGCAAAATGCCTTAAGAACTTATTTTTGTTGTGCATTTATGAGCGAAAAAAAAGACATAATTAGGGGGAAAAAAAACCAAACCAAAGAACAGAGACCAAAGAAAATTTTAAATGATGTATTTTCAATCTGAAACCCTTTTTTCCTGAGTTCCAGTCCAGTGTAATATTTACAGAAGACTTACAAAGTATTGAAAATAGGATTTTTAATAGAAAGGCTCAGAGCCCTTCACTGCAGTAATGTGAGTAAGAAAGCCATAGCGTTGTGCATATGAGAGTTCTGTGCATTTTGCAGTGGCCTGTCTAGTATTCTAATGTATTTAAAACATATTTCTTTTCGGTTTTAAACACTGCAATATCAAATTTTTACCAAGTGAATGCAAAAAACTACTTTTTAAAATGTGTTATTTTATGTATTTCTTTTGCTGATATCTATATGTCAGGTATGTTCCAAGCAAGAGCATTGGATTGAATTTGTATTCAGCCACTGAAAACCTGATTCACTCCAGTCTAATGCCAAACTATGATTGCAGAAGTTAGTCATGAAGAAAATAGAGGAAAAGGGAAAGTCAACCTGCAAAAAGACAGCTACAGAGCCTAAGTGGAACATAGCTGTACAGTGCAAATCACTAAATTCATATATAAGATGGCTTGTGCATTCTTAATTCAAATTTTAAGCAATGTTTAGAAATTAAACCATTACAGTTTTTGTACCTCGGTGAGAAAAGTCTTTCTTAGTTCTCAAACAATTTTTGAAATACAAACATAGCAATTGTGCATACAGCCACCAAGGTCACAAGATTATTTTTTCCTGCCATTAGCATAGTCTGATAAATCTAGTGTAAGGCCTCCTGCCCATATTCTGGTGCCATCTAGTCTGTTTTGCATTCAACGCAAGGAATTATGTCTTGCAGTAAATAAGCTGATGTTAATCTAGGTACAAATTTTTTTCATGTCATTACATTTGCATGTATGCAAAAGATTGATGATTATTTTCATGCCTTACAACAGAAAAAATATTAAAGCTTTAAAGAATGAGGTCGTTTTTGCATTCAGGTCTGTTCTTGCATGAAAAATTATCCTGAAGATTTCTGGAGTTCATGAGTTCTGTCCATCTGAATATGGCTGTAAGTCTGACATTCATCATGGAAATTATCTAACTGCAGATGATGTCCCTGTATAATCACTCTTCCTTCTTTGCCCATTCTTGTCATAGTTTCTTAATCCTACAGTTCTCATTCAGTCTTAAATTATTATATGAAATCTGGGGCAGGACTCTGTTTTTTTTAAAATGGACACCAATAAATGTCAAAGAATTACTAAAAATGAGACTTCAGTTTTATAAAAACTTACAGAGCTGTTGTCAGTCACATAACATTCTTATTTTGTTATACTTACACTTCTACATCCTTCTACATGGTTTCTGTAATTCCTTATGGCACATAGAAAATTCCTGTGACATAAAAATCTGCAATAATTTAATGCTAGTAACAGGATGTTACTAAGCAATGGAGCATGTGAGTTGTGTGGTTGTGTTCAGAATCTTTCTCACACTGCCCACTGTACCCCACCCGGTTTTGGAAGCTGACATTATCTGTCCCTCTTTTTTATTCCTCCATTCCAGGGAGAAGAAGGTGCCTCGCTCCTACCTAGGTTTTCATCCTTACATGCAGGCAAGGTGAAATAAGAGCTTTCATAAAAAGGGCCCAGGGCTAGGAAGAGAATGCCTTGTCCCTTGATTTAGGTGAACAAGTGTTTCTCCTTTAATAAAGTTCTTCAGCATGTGCTGAACTCACAGCTCTACAAGGAAGCAAGAATGCTGAACACTAATTTCTTCCTGAAAATAAATGATGATATTTCAATAATTTTCCTATCTCAGTAACTTGATTTACTAGGTATGTACAAAGTCATTAATATTTGCTAAATTGTTATTTTAAAAAGGCCTCAAAAATGTTTTTGTGTTTTATAAAATTTTTGATTTAAAGGAAAAATGTTAAATAATAAAAGATGGTTTAGCTGGGAAATTGCAATCTGATATAGGTATGGTGGCGAAAGGAGAAAACATATAAAACTATCGGGGTTCCCCACGCTCCTCGGGAGCTTTGCCCCGGTACCCGGCTTCTCAGCGTCTGCTGCTAAGCCAGGACCACGTGTTCGGAGCAAGTCCGGACACGCTGCGGTCGGGCTGCAGCGAGTGTGGTCTGAGCACAGGGCTTCCTCTAGCAAGTTAGAAAGCCAGTCCTTTTACCTCCTGAGTGTTCCTCTTTGCAGATCCCGGACGAGGTGAAGGAAAGATGCAAAGTCCGACCCAGGTTTCAAGTTCCGATTTTATTCTATTCCATTGGCAACACCGATATGCCCTCTAGAAAACCTAGGGCGAACCCCCGTACCTCCGCCCACCATCTCCTTTTATCCCTTGGGGCGGAGCAAGGGGAAGGGACTAGCCAGTTTACCTATCCAAGGAGAGAGGGTGTGGGAAAAGCTAGATTGACACTCATGTAACCCTATCACCTGTTGGCCCTCTGATAATTTCTATCTGCATCCAGAAACCCCGTTCCAACCATGCTGTGGCTTGGGGGCATTCCGATACACGTGGAGATTTCGCAACATAAAACTAACATGGCAGATGCATATTCTGCAATACTGCTACCCTAAAAACAATCTGTTTTAAATCTGAAATTGTTGCAGACACACTCCATTAAGAACAAAGCTTTAACTTCTAGTGGGTAACAAGAATGAGTAGAAAGACTGGTGATGTCACTCTTAAAAAAGATCAGCTATTTTCTAAATGCTGGATGAATAAGCTGACTGATGACAATTAATTATTTTAGCAAGTGGTGGTAGAAGGACTTTTCATGATAGAAGATGATACCATTAGTTAAAGTGTAGTCCTAAAGTAAGAGTTGTCTTTTGCTAGATGTTTAATCAAATGTGCAATTTTAATGAAATGTTACAAAGTATCTAATAAGACAGGGCAAGCCCCACACTAGAAAACATGCTGGTTAGCTACTATATGACAAAGTTATGCATCCTAAGAGCTATGTGCTTATTATGTCACCTCCTGCTTCCCTGTTTCCCTCCTGCTGCCTTCTATTTAGCCTGAAATAGCGTTGTGAGCACCATTCTCACTCTGTATTTCATGGAGAGTATTAGCATGTCACAAGTAGAAGGTGTCATGCTGGCAGCAGTGGTCCTTATTCTTTTGCAAAACGTGTGAAGTGTACTGATATTTTAGATCTATATGACTGAAAGTGAGGTGAGTGTTGGTTCATGGAAAGTCATCGCATTGTTGAGTAACCAATTCTGTTCTCATGAAGACCATTCCTAAACCAAACAGATGTTATGGATTTACTTACTGTGTTCTGGAGATTTCAAATACTGAGATAGGTTCAAATTGGCAAGGCAAAGAAAGACTGGAAACACTCTTTTGTTCTACTCTTTTCCCACTACTGCTCAGAGAACTAGAAGATCAGGGTGACCAGTCAGATGAACCTATTGTGCCAGCTGTTTATTGGCAGGACTCTATTCAGCTTCACTGAGTTGAACCACCTTTTACCAGCTGAAAGCTAAGTCCACTGTGAAGGCTTCTGATAGTTCAGGATAAATGAGAAAGCAGAAAGAGTGGTTGCATTTTCAGGTTTTCAATTACTTGGTAAGTAGGATTTACAATATAAGCTCTCACATGTCAACAACTTTCTGTCAAGCAATTGTGCTGCTCATTGAACTACCAACAACTTTCACTCTGCATTGAGACACCTAATTGTACTTTTCACCAATGATAAGTGACAAAATATATCAGACATATATCCACTTTACATTATTAAAGAATTAATTAGAATTAGAGCCCTGTGAGTTTTCTAATTAACACTCTCAGTAACAGTGAAGGCAATCTAAGTGTGTCATACTGTTTCCTCTCGTACACTCATTCATGATCATCAGGGTATGAACTCAATGACCTTTGGAATTCTGCAATGTTCACCAGTAATTATTTCAACACTGTCATTTTAAGAAAGACCTGTATTTCACCTTGGCAGTACTCAGCTGTAAATGAGTTCTCCACTTTTTAACTAAGTTGAATTTTAATACTTATCACTTTTGCTGGAAAAGAGGGACATTGGTAGCATGAGTCATACACAGATGACTACATGGGCTACTAAGTTAGAATATCCTCAGTCTCTCCAAGAACTTCTAAAGAACTTTGCAAAGTATGACGAGATCTTCAAAAGAGATCAAGCTGTTTCACAGTCCTCCTGTGATGTTTTATTAAACACAGATTAGAAGTCCATTTACCTGCTAGTTTGAAGTTTATTGTGTGTTCACTCTTTGAGAGATTAAAGAAAGGATAGGGTCCTCATTCACAGAGGAATTTCTTAACTATTTTCAAAGTAAAATTGAATTGACAGTGTACTGATAACTAAGACAAATATTTGTTTTACAGTTAGCTTATAGGAAATACATCTATAGGAGGCTCCAAGAGGATGGAGTAGAATTAGAGAGAGAGATTAAATGGAATAGGAAAAACCTTCCAATGCTTAAATGACCTACCAGGCCTTTTGAAGTGACAAAGAAAAAGGATTTAAAATTATGAAAATCCCCCGTTGTCTGATAAATTATTCTCTTCTTTCCCAGAAGATGTCCTCATTACCTAAACCAAAATGGAAGAGGACCCTACAAGTGGAACTTCTAACATCAGTGCTAGACAGAATATACTATGAGTTTCAAAGAAGGCTTCTTCATTTAAAGAAAAAAAAAATTATCCCTGAAGTATTGTCTTGCTCATTGTCTACTCTATTCATTAATTCCACAGGCATATGAATTTTGTTACATAATTTATGTTCAAGCTACTATATATTGTCCTGCAAAATAGAGCTGTTTACTAAAGTGTTAAGTATTTACTAGAAGTAATATTTTATTTTTACAGAGAGTCAATAAGTGTGCATTGCTTAAATCAGCTAATGCGTACTGAAGGGAAATTTTATTTTTATTGATCTAGAAGTTCAAAGAAAATTTTAAGGTTGCTTTTGATAATGAGTCTGGATGTAAATTTGGATAGAAGGAATGAATTTTTTTTCCTAGCTAATTTAAGCTTATATTTTGACTTACTGATTTGATATGACACCAGCTTTTTATTTTAAGTCCATTTTTTGCATACTAGAAGGATGCAAAATATTATAGATAAAGCTATACTTTTCCATTTTTCTTCCTTGAAAAGCCTTTAGAAAAAGCTTGGTGGCAGATAGGTCAGGTTCTCTGCAGGCTAGTGAATCTCAAGGACTGAAAGTCTTTTTGGCCAGTATAACATAGTATTTTTAAGGTAAACAGTGCTTTCTCCAGAATGTCATTTAGCCCTATTAAGCATGACAAGTTGAAGCTATTCTCATTTGGATTCAAAAGTTTGCCATGTTTTTATGGTACAAGTAAACACAACAATGTGAGCATTTACTGGAATCCTCCAAACTTCTGTTTCTAACAGAAATTAACAGCTGGTAAGAAAATGTAAGATATGGTAATAAACAGGTGTGACCTATGTTTTGTTATCAAGGAACACCTTATTAACAAAAGAAACTGGTATTTGGAGGCTTCATTATTTGTTCAGATCTTCCTTCTTCTGCATTTTTTTTCACATTTCATGAAAAGTAATTATTACTGTAGGACATTAAGATTCCACTTTTCTATGAGGAGTTCTGTGGTACTTGGAAACCTGAAGTTCCTTGAATATATTTAATTAACATTTATACTGGTTTAAAACATGAGTTATGACAGGACACTCTTGCCTTTGCAGCAATCAGTGACCTATTTTGTGGTTCTCTTCCCCTCATGTTTCTCCCTCAGCAACAGCACAAAACTCATCTTCCAGCATTCTTTGAATGCAATGATCTGATTGTAATGGTGACAGATGATTTACAGCATCTGCTGGTAGCCACTTCGGTATATAGAGGTATTTAATCCACTCTGCCAAAGAAAAGCACCAGAATGCCAACAGGATGAAACCATTACTGTAACAGTGTGTGTGTGCTGCAGCCTTGCTTGATTCCCTCAACCTGCATCTGAATCAATAGGCAAGGAAAGTTCTCAGCCCAAATGAGAGTATTTTGGGAAATATTTTCATTCCCCAAAAATGATGGCAAATATAAGTGGAGTTCTGATGAACACAGAATAACAATCGAGTTGAAAAATACTAGCATGTGTAAACATTGACAACAAAAGAATCAAATGTGTTTTAGCAACAACGATCACCTCATAAAAAAATACAATGAGTTGAGAAGCATACCGGAAAGCCTAGAAACTCAGGCTGATCTTTCATCCTAATATTTAATTTTATAATAGCAGCTATGTAGTATCTTTGAAAATCTGCTGTTATAAAGCTAAATTTTTTCTACCCTTTTTTTCCCCCACCTCTCTGAACGTGATAAAGCTGTGGGTTTGTACTTTGGTTATAGTACTAAATTTACAAATAAATATGTATAACTGTGCTGGAAAATTGTTTCAGTTTCAAAAGTATTGTTTGTTGTCTTACTTCTGCAAGATATTAGAATGAAATCTTACTGTTTAAGGAGGAAACTAATTTCTACAGTCAATTTTTCCATGTAGATCCTTTTTTTCATGAATGCAAAAAAAAAAGGAAAAGGAAAAGGAAAAGGAAAAGAAAATAGAAACAAATTTAGAAATACCTTACACATAAAAATATTTGAGTTTTCCTTCCAAATATTTAAAAATGAAAAGAAAGTCTGCTATAAGGCACTTGGCAGTGGTTTAGGTTTCAGGGTGGTGGACAGCATATAAATAAATTGATAAATATCCCTATACAGAGTTTTGATGAGGCTGCAGATTTTAAATGATGAAACTGAGGGACTGTTCTCTGTGATCTGGCTAACTTGCAGAAGATACCCATATTGGAATATATTTATAAGCACATAAGAGCTGGTAAGTTTTATTGTATGTGCATCAGAAATTTGATAAAACACCTGAAGCTTCAAGGTCTGGATTTTCCCTCTGTGGCATCCTCATCTTTGTGCACTAAATCATTATTTTGAGATTTGGAGGAGATTTGAATGTGATAACATATAAGATTTATTCACCGTGAGAAGCAAGTCATTCTCCACCTTAGACAGCTGACCAGACTGAAGAAAGAATATGCCTTTTAATTGTTGGAGTGGGGGCTTTTGGTGGTGTTTTTGTTTATTTGTTTGTTTGTGGGGTTTTTCTTTTTTGTTTTGTTTCATTTGGTTTTTGTTCTTTTTGTTGTCATTGCTGTTTTTTGTTTTTTCTCTTCCTGAAAATAAGGAATATTTGCACATCATCCTGTAGTGTAAATGTCAGAGGAACATATAAAATACCCATGCACAATACATAAACCACTCCCCTGCAGCGGAATTGGAGTGTACACTCTTTAAAAGCTTTGCACATATCTGGTAGAGATATGAATTAAATTGGTTTGCAGGAAGGAAATAATGACATGGAATTCCTGTGAGCCTTATTTTTAAAAATCTTGATATTTATTTTATACCCCAAAGCACAGCTAGTTTCTAGTTGCATCTCTGAGATGAGATAACTATGTCCTATATGTATGTATGTCCACAAGAATCACCTGTCTCAGGGAGGACTGGGGAGTCAGAGCTGCGAGTTCAATAAGAATTGTGGGTTTTGATAAGCAATTTCCTTTCTTTGAAGAGGAATTCTACAGCCATACAGAAACCTTTCGTATAACGAATGTTAACAAAACCTGACATACACATCTTCTCAAAGGTGTATGCATACTCATAATATGTAGTTCACTGAGTAAAATCACATTAATGAATATTTTTAAGGGCCAGGGTGATGATTAGTTTATATTGTGAAGTGTTAGGTCATTTCTTATTATCTATTCTGTCTGATTTTCTCATTTATAAAGTGGAAAGTGTGTATTTACAAACTCCAGGCACTTCTGTTTTATCCTACTTCGTGTGAGTGAAAAGAGTATGCTTCCTCTTTAGTGTTTCCAAAAGTCTAATTATCTTAAGCCAATATCCTCTTGCAGAGAAAATCATTCCCCTAATAATAGTATTTTATATATAAAACCAGGTCTCATTAAATTTGAAAGTGTTTCCTTTTAATGTCTTCAGATGTTTTCTTGGTCTTGCATTCCATTATTGAAAAGCTGAAAGTTAAAACACATTGTGTTTGTTCTTGATCTTGACTGCATGGTTTTGTGTTCCTTTGATGCCTGTGTTTCACTTAGAAATAACGTTTGTCGAAGACATTGCAACATCTAGCAGACGACACTTAATCTAGCCTTGCTTTTTTCATGCTCCTGCACGTGACAGCATCTCAGGGATCAGCTATAGCTGCAGTGGGATGCTGGTTTTCTGCTTTTGGTCTATTATCCCTCCAGGTAAGTAAAAGAACTAGGCCTTCTCTGGATCCAATTCTGCCTCATCAGTGCTGCTAGATAATAATTTTGTATGAAAGTCATGTTTGGTTTCCTTCTCACTGGGATGGTGCAGCTAAGTGCGAAGTTGCTAAGCTCCTTTGGTAGCACCTCTGCTCAGACAGATTGTCCTTGTCTGTTGCAGACAGGGGTGGTAAGATGGATATAACATTTCAGCCCAACACATGAAAGGATGTTTGGAAGGATTTTCATTGTTGTTAATTGATTTGGTTTTATTCCTGTCTAGTTTTACTGATGAAAAAAACCCCAAAGAGTCTTTCTGAAAATAAAGCTCTTTTCTCCAGAGGCTTCAAAAGGAGCTAAAAGGGGAACCATTAAAGCACTGAATTATTTTTGGTTCATTTAACAAAACCAGTAATAAACACAGTACAAATGGAGGGGCTGAACTAGACTTAGAGTTTTGTTATTGACAAAATAAAAAGAACTATATTTATTTGATATTTATGTTAAATTTCTGTGCTTTTGAGCTAAATTGATAAAATGCTTAATGATGAGTACTATTGGAGTACTCAGGCAAGAAATGTTAAATTAATTCCTCTGAGAGAGAAATTTGGACTTTCTCTTCCTCCTTAAGCAGCATGGTGGGGTATCTTCCACCAGGTTGTTGTTGTTGTTTTTTTTTTTACTTCTCTATCATTACATTCTTGGATGACATAATTCAAAAAAATATTTCAAAGCAGAAGTGCAAAAGTAGTAGATGAATATTTAAATAACTTGATCAGGTATTTGAAAAAATTAATGTTCAATTTCCAAGAGGAGCTTCATAATCATTACCTCACTCAGAGCTTATTCTGTGTCTTTAGAAATCCTGCTGATTGCCATGAGCCAGATTTTTGATGATAGATTATCTTACTGAAATAATCACAGTGCCTTTATAGGCTGGAAAAGGAAGTCTTATTTACCCTGGCAGTATTTATCTGGAAAACTAGCACCTCACTTTACCATTTTGGGAAAGGCTGTGATAGAATAGAGCTCTGTTACCACGCGAATATATATGTATGTAAACATCAAGTTAAACTGAATTAGATACATCTTTTCTTTTAAATTCTCTGAGGCATGTGATCATGTGAATATTCAATTATTAACTAATATATAGGCCTTTGTGAAATAAATGCCTTTGGAATCCTAGAGTAGTAAACAACTCAATCAAATCAGGCTATCAATTTCATATTTACCCATCATTTATAGCTTTATTCTGCTTGTACTGTTTATTGGGGAAAACTGATTTTTCTGGAATAATTAGTTTGAACACATACCTCATTAATCATCAAATAAATTAAGGTTTGATAAGCTAAAATAATGACTTTTAGGATTATATTTAGCCACCAATGCACAAATCTGTAAATGTAGGTAAAAAGATTTTTTGTACAAACAGCTGAGGCCAAAGCCAGAGCCCAAAAGTAATACAGGAAGGTAACTAATTTTTTGATTCATTTTTAAAAATATATTTTCTGAATATTTTTCTTTTCTGAAGCAAAGCTAGCTTTAAAAATCTCTTATTGTCATATACAGTAGTAGGCACTGCTTTTAGAGGGCTGAAAATGACAGAAGAGAAAATCCAAGTCAGATATCTTTGAATCTCTGCATATTCCACTGTATACAACAGTTAAGCAAATTCTTTCTCTCTCTCTCTCTGTCTCTCTCTCTCTCTTTTTAAAGGACCTGAGAAGAAATGTTGGAGGGAATGATGAAGAATAAGCAAACAAAGGCTAAGCATTCAAAAGATCTACAGGGTTAGGGTCAGAATACTCTACTCATAATTCATTTACAAGGCATTTGAGTTTTGATAAACTTTCTAACTACTGAGAAGAGAAGCTGGAATCAAAATTTGAACTTTTCCAGGTGAGATAAAAGTGGAAACAAATGGCCTTGCATTGAGGAGATCATTAGCATTTTATTGTATAGTTCGTGATGTGCTGCTTTTTGGGGGCAGAATTCATGAAAAGCTGTGCAGGAGGGGCACTAATTTTCCTTTAAGAACAGTGAGATCTATTCACAGAAACTGGTGGTTGTCTGATGTATGAATTATAGACCTGCTTGATTAGCCACTTATCTCTTCAGGGTAATTCTGCTGTCTGCAAATGCATATGACAGCAGAGGAATAAAGGATTCTCACAGATTCTTTTAGGGATCTTCAAGCAGGATTGTTCTGTGATGACGCTGGAAGTATTTGAAATAGGTCTTATACATTCAGTAGCGCAGTGGTATCCTGAATTTTTAAAATTATTTGATTATAGTTTCATGTCTAAGAGGTAGGGAAGCAATGGGATCCAGACATTTCAAGAGAAGGTGATCAATGAAAAGGTTTACCTATGCCACAAACTCTGATGACTGAACACATTTGTCTTGGTATAAGTCTGAAGATCATGAAAAAATGTACTTTTTTTTGCTATGGGACAGTATTTGAAAGAGAGAGTGTTATTACTATTGTTGTATTGTCTTGTCTAAATGAAAAACTATGGCAGTAGAATACTCTGAGTTTATGAGTAGTCTTCCCCCAGGAAACTGAATGTTCTTCTAGTGGAAACATTTAAGTAGTGAAAAATTGCTTTATTTTTTCCCTTTTCTTACAGACTCTGTAGATTAATCAGCATGGTTTGTTTTTGGATACAACATCTCAACCTTTAAAGGAATAGCAGTCTTTCCTCATATTCTCTTCCCACATGTCCTCTTTATTTTCTAATAATGTTTGTCAAATAATTTTTTATTTCACACATGTATGGAGTAGTTGGACACTGAATTCAATTAAATTCTAGTCATCTAGACAGGAAAGTGCTTTTAGTCAAAAGTCAGATGTACAAAATGTTCTATCAGGATGTAAAAAGCTTTTTCTGTAAAATTGTTCATCTTACCACAATAAGAACCAACAGTGATTAGTTGTTATCTAAAGGATTTTCAGTTTACACAGTTTTCATTGCCGAGTTAAATTAGAAGGGCCTTTCACTGTATTGTTTTGCTTGTAGGGTAGCACAAAAGGTCTATAGGGTAATTTAAAAATTATTCAAAGACATCAATTCATATCTCGGCTAGAAAGTAATGATTATGACTCACTATTCTTTTCTTAGCTCAGTAAAGCAGAGGAGAGACAGTTTCCTATATGCAGAGCACATTCAAACAATAGACTGGCTGCACCTGACATATATCTTATGTCATATAGCTTATTATAGTCTGCCAGTGCTTACAGTGTAGATTGCAAAATGCAGGTTAGTTCCACTGTGAGTGCTTTAGCATTTATTATGGAGTTGAGTAGACCTCTTTGTTGATGTAATGGATTACA
>VWYI01018147.1:0-59446 GCA_013399455.1 Anthoscopus minutus
GGACTACTATAGCATATTCATTTTTGCAGCTGTCTATTCCAGCACCTAGGAATGTTCCTGAGTATTTTTTACTTTGCTAATGCAGATGTGACTTTAGGTATGACTGATGTGGTCAAGGCAATGTAACAGTTCTCCCAGGAGAGGTCAGAAATATTAAAGCCTCTTGGTTTTCAGACTGTGTACAAGGAGATGGGAATATTAAAAAAATATTGAAGAAAGTGGATGAAATCTATTTAGAACTGTTTTTCAGCAAATCCCATGGCAGAGAATCTAGGGAGCATGTAATTGGTAGGAGGTGATTTTAAAATGTGTAGAAAGAAAGTTTCGGGAACTTCCTGCCATAGGAGATTGTGGAGACAATTCAAATTGTAGGTAAACTCAAAGAGTTTCATCAAACATATGGACAGTAAGAGAGATGGACTGCAGGAACTGACCTGGCCCACATACTCTCCTTAAACAGCATCTCAATTGATATATTAGAGTCAAAGTGCTTGGCTAGATGGGCTGCTGACCCAGACCATCAGGTCATTTCCTATGCTCTTGCTTGGCATCAGCTTCTGCCTGAGTTCAAACAGCAGGAAATATGCACTGAGCTTTCTAATACAAGGCATTATTAGTTTTGTTAGAAGGCTTTTTGTTAGGAGGTCTTTGCCAATCTGGGCAATTAAATTAAACTACTACAAAGTTTAGTATGTTGATCATTTGGCTTGGATTTATCTTTTAAAGTAGCCTATATAGAGTAAATAAAGTACCACTGAAAAGTGTGAAATTTCACTTCTAAAACTGATAGTTTTGACAACTGGTGTTTCAGGTATTTCAAACTTCAGCCGTTCAGTGGCCACTTTTTTATTCATGCAAGAACTGCTTTTATCATAAGTGTGTATCTGCACTCTTGTATTGTCAACTAGTATGCTAATCTCTGGAAAGAATTTTTGTATTGGTTTTCATCAGGAACTATATTGAGGTCATGTGGATTATCATTCAACAACTGTTTAAAGGAAACAATTTATAGTCACAGTGGAAGTGATGTAGAACTATTTTTGAGACAAAAATACAGTGAATCAAAATTCTGATAGCATTCAGAAATTACACTTCCAAATTTTATTAGGTTCCATTATAGTTGGTTGCACTTTTAAACTGCTTGTATGATTCTAGAACTCGTATCAAGGCTTCAGTATCCTAATTCACATTATTTTGTTAAGGTTGTGAAGTTATCAATTAGTGTTTTGTTGATTTAGTAAGAGAAATAGGTCTTAAAAAGTGCCCATGCTAAAGGTGCCTCCCACTGAGACTGACACATCACAAATGAGGTTGTTTTCTGAGTATCATAGTTACCTTAGAGGAGCAGGCACAGGATAGAATGCACATCAGCCTTTGGGTAGCAGAACTTTAGGTGTTGTGAGTGAAGCAACAGAATTTGTCACAAAAAGATTGAGGCACAGGAAGAGAGGCTGAACCATCAGATTTTTCCAAAGCTTTTCTCTTAGTTCAAGCCAATTTGAATGTTTTGCCCAGAAGAGGAAGGAGGTCAAGATTTAGAATATTCAGTAAGAAGGACTGAGGCCCTGGTTTTCAGAAGTACTGATGTCAAAGTGCATGAAGTAACATGTTGGCTGATGGGATGTGCAAGCCTGCACAAAGGCATCTCAGATGAGATAAAAGAGCTATAAATAAGCAATCCATAGATTTATTTTTATTTTCCTTTTTTACCTAGAACATGATGCTGTGTAAAATATATGTTAAATTTTCCTTTAGTGAGATTTTATTACATGCTTGATTATGTACTGCAGAATTTCATTAGATAAGGAGAAATTCCTGTGAGTGACTGTCAGTCTTTTGTACTATCTCTGCTGACCAGAAAGGTATCAATCTCTCTCCCTGCATAGCTTTTATTTTTCTTATTTCAAATAATATCTACTGAGGTGTAGAATTTCAAAAATGCCCTTCTCAAAGCTGTGATCACTCCATTCAACTGTGGTAAGGTTGTTCCAGAAACCGCTTTTGGTCATACACTGCCCCAACACAAAGACTTTTGAAGCCAGCAGTTCTTGAAACTTCAGAAATTTCTTCAGCCCTGATTCAGAATCTCTTTGGGCGCACTTGGCATCATAGACAGCCTACCTTGTAAGAGTTGTAAAATAAAAATGTGAATACACTACATAAAAGCAAGGCTGAAGCTGAGAGTCAATGAAATAAGGTCAGGCCTCAAGGCTAGTTGTCCATTGACAAAAGATGCTCGATTTTCAGTTTCTGGGAACTAAGATCTAATTAAACTGCATTAAGTTGGTGTGTCTCCCCACCCTTTGGATTGGCAGTCAGATGTCATAAGAGATGGGAAAATCTGATGGCAATCCTGAGTGTCAGAATGGTGCTGGACTCCATCAGTTGACCTGTTGCTGTTGCTGAACAGTGCCTGTCTCACTGTTACACCATGGCTGCCATGCTGAGCCTTCAGCTTCTCAGAGCAGCTCTGAAGTGAGCAACAAAGGTGCTCACCCGGGAGAAGCAGATTTAACACAAAACCAGGAGGCACAGAGCCCATTTGCTGCAGTTTGGCCAGCATGTGTATTCCCATGCTGAAATCTGTTCTGCCAGCCGGAGCCTCAAGTTGGATGGCCTGCAGCAAGAGGGCTGGGGGAGGAAGCCAGCAGGTTCCCAAGACAACATTATTACCCAGATTACTGACCTCAGGCACTCACATAGAATAAATAAGAACAACTGGGAATACCAGTCAACTCACATTCCCTGTTACTTTAAAAGCAGGAATCAAGGGCCAGCCATCAACCTAAAGCTTTTCTGCTTCTTACAGTTCATATGATGGTGACCAAAAATACTGAGTTGAGAATGGTACAGATTGACGTGTCAGCTGTAGCCAGAATGGCTCCTCCCAGGAGTTTGGACACCTAAATCAGCTGAAAGAGATGGGCAAATGTAGCTATCCAGCCCACACACAACAGATGGATAGACATTCTCATGTACCATGATGCTTTTAGGTACTTTTATTCCAGTCTAAACTTCAAGCTAAAATTTTCAGTTGTAGCAGAGGGAAGAGTATATCAGTGAAATATGTCTTCAAAAAGTTATGCCTGCTTGGGGAGTCCAAAAAAAATGGTAAGAACTCATCTATTTGTATTTCTCTCCTTCATCACATTCTGAAGATTATGATAGCCAGTTGTTAAAATGCTACCTTCAAACACTTCAAAATAAACTCTGGCAATACAATTTTTTCTGAAGACCTCTAAGTCTTTGGAAGTCATTACTAAAAGTATCTTGTTTAGATTATATTACAAATGCTGTCTCTTAGTGAGTTTTACATTGAGCCATGCTTCAGAAGATCTTGAAGATTTATTAGCTTGATAAAATATAAATATTGATACAGTTCATTGTTTTTTCTCAAGCAGAAAAGCCTAAAGCTTCTAGAAAAAACACAGGAAACAAGATAGTATTTTTAAAGTGCTTTCCCAAACCTGAGATAATCAGTGTTGAATCACGCAGCCCAAGCTTTAAAATGTGAATATCTATCATATCTCATCAATATGTATTAGAAGATAGAACTTGCCATCTTTTTAATTTGGGAAATTGTTCCACTAGAAGGGGAGGATTTAATATGATTTCTGCCATTTTCTTACCCTTTCCATTGTCTCTGGTATTCCTAAAATGAGTAACACTTAAGTTTCCAGTTCTGGGGCTTTTGGTTGGTTGATTTTGTGTTTGGAAGCATGAAAGAGTTTATTTTCTTTTAGTGATTTAACAAAGTAAATTTTGGCCATAATGCTCAAGAGTTGTGTTTGTAAAGATTTCTTTCCTTGTGATTTGTAGAGGGAGGAGGACATAGGCTCTATTTAGACATGTGCAGGCAAGACTGAAGAAAGTTCTGTCTAGAAAGGAAATTTTAAAATGCACTTGCTCTTCTACTTTTTTAAGATTTTTCCCCTTTGTTCATAATTTTAGCTAGGTTTTCCAAGAAGGGCAGATTTCAAATAAAACTACAGAAATCTAAAACTGTAACAGGCTTCTGCTTTGGTACAGACTTTGTTTATTTTGGCTGCTGTGTGCTTTGCTATCATTTCTGCATTGCTTGGGTTTACAAAATTAGTATAACCGACTTTCCACAAATAAAATTATACATATTGTTTCATGCTGGGCATCTGGTGCACTTACTTCGTCATGACTTCTAATGGTTTTTTTTATCATTAATGAATGTACAAATATGCTTGGGTCATGTAAAGAGGGACATGACACAGTATTTTCCTTGTGTTGAGAACTGTTTGTCAAGAGGTTGATGTCAAATGCTGGGAATCCTAGGCTTCTTTCTAAAAGTTTAGGTAATTGTTTAATTAATGTTGAAGTTAATGCAATTTGTTGAAATGATTTAAGATGTACAAATAGCTTTTTAATTATATCATGCAGTTGAGAAAATAAAATTTGTACAGGTATTGTTTTACTTAGTTGTCTTTCTATCCTTCATTCTTTGAAAATTTTTTAAAATATCTGTGCTTGTTCTTGTTCTTATCTCTTTTTCTGTGGGATGAAGATAGCAAGAAGTGTGAAGTGAAAAATAATGTATTTACTAACCAGAAAAAAAAATTGGTGTTTTCCCAGTAAAACTTTTTTGCACATACCAGACTTCACATATTCCTGTGTAATGTTTGTAAACACTCTTTTATTTTTAAGGTTATTCTTGTGCAAGTTAATCCAGGGGAAGCATTTACAATAAGAAGAGAAGATGGACAGTTTCAGTGCATTACAGGTAAAGTTGATAAATTTATTTTAATATTTTCTGAGTCTGAATCAGGATTAATGAAAAACAATTTGTGGTGAAAGAGTGACAGGATTTATTTTAAATACAAGAACTGTTTAAAGACCTAAAAGATTATGTGCTAAGGATCGTTGGGATTTAGATTTCACTGCCATAAAGCAAGTACTTTTTCTTACGTTATATTAGATGAAATTAAATTTCTTAGGGAGGTGAAGGGAGGAACATCTTCAGATTGCAAAACAAACATAGAAAGGCTGTTATAGCAACTTTTGACTAAGCTCATTTATTTCACAGACCTCAAATTAAAAGCTGCAACTGTTAATATGGCTTGAGTTTAGTTTTTTTTATTCTTTGTTATGATGTGAATGTTGTTTCCCTGCCAGTTAATCCACCTAGTTTCTCATTATCTCTAGGGGCCAAATTGCATTATTTCTGAGTTCTAGCAAGTGCAGCTTCAAAATACAAATATTTCATCTAAGCATGGCTTGCTGTCATGCAATGGTCACTTTGGATGTTGTTTTCAATTTCAAATGATCATAGCTGCTATTTTAAACTATTTATTAAACTATAGTTAAGCATATCTAGAAGGTATTGTGCAAAATGAGCAATCAGCTGCTTCTGCTGCATAGAATACTATTTTACTGTATTGTAAGAGAGTATCCACAGATTCAGCTTTGGGGTCACACTTTTGCTTGTCGTCATCTGGGTCAGTGACTCCTACCTTATTTTCTTTTTTCTGGATGTTGGCCCAGCTCCAGCAGATACTGTTCTGGGAATTTGAAGCAAGTATTTTCCACCTCCTTTCCATCTTCTCTCCAGTCTGAGACGAGTTGAAAGGTCTAGTTTCCAGTGTCATAGGCAGGTCCTTTGGCTACAAAACAACTGATTCAAAGTAGGCCTTAGATGGTAATTAAGTTTATACTAACAGTTCTTAAAGTTAACGTGTCTGTTAGCATCATATTTCAAAACTTTGTGCTGAGTGCATGGTATTCTTGCATCCTTTGAGCCCCAAATGAGTCAGTGTTTCAGCTCACCATTCTATACAGCTTATTTGAAACATGATATGTAATAATTATTTGACAGTACATGAGGGAAATATAATTATTTTTGTCATACAATTCAAGGTAAAGATAAGGCATATTTTGCTTCTATTGCACAAAATACTGAGGGGAGTTGCATGCGTTTCATGTTTGTTTCTAATTTTTGATTTACCAAATGGTCTTATTGGTGGAGAATAAGTTGACAATTTCCTGGCATGATTGTCTTGAAAGAAGGATGTGTTTAATGAACTGCAAAAATGTTAAGATCATATCTTACAGATATGGTTCTAACCTTCCATGGCACAGCTTTTATCCTTGCCTGGTGCCTCTTGCTTTTGGAGTAGGCAGCTTGCTATTGTGATTTGATTCAGCTGTGGATTTCTTCATCCTTTAGATATGAAAGAGAGTATGAGCAAGTTGCTAGACAGTTCTTTTCTGGGATTCACCAAGTGTAAGCTGAGGTACAGTCTTTACAACTTCCCTGAAAAATGGCACTGCAATGTGTAAAACTACATCCCAAATCAGTACCACAGCTTTTGCAAGCCTCCTGTCTCATGGATATTCTTCTTGTCCTTCCCCATTCCTGGAGATGAAATTGTGGATTATGGTTGGTAGTAAAATAGGGAGCATAAAGATATTTTCATATCTGTGAATTCAGTAATCTTTATACAGAACCTGAGTTGCACCTGATCTTTTGAATGTTGCTTTTCTGGTCCATTCTTGCCACTTCTGAGACATTTATGTGGTTTTAAGTGCTATGCTGATGGATCTTTCTATCTTTTGAGTTGTTGGGTCTGTCTGCCTTAAAAAAGAAATTCCTTTAGTAATTGACACTGTTCGTTTTTCATTATATGTATTTCAGTTCATAAGAAATGTCTACTGTTTGGTTTTCTGTGTAGAGATTTGAATAAAATAAACTATTTTAGATGTTGTAAACTATACAGGGTATTTTGGTATTGGTCCTTTTTGTTCTGCCACAACTTCTCAAACATAGTTTGCCCTTGACTTGTTTACAAAATGGATTACCATTCTGCAAAATGGGTTACAGCTGCAGGAGTCTATTGCATTGGCTTGAAAGTAAGAAAGAAAGCAAGGTCACATTAGGTCCTTGATTTTTTCTTCACTGTATGCACTCAGTTAGGTGAAATCATGGTTAAAGATGCGGAAATATATAATGACAATGGTTTGGATAAATGTACAAAGGTGTTTATTTTTAGAAGGGAATGAAGAAGGACAAGATGGCTGAAATTTAGTGGAAATGCAATCAGTGGGAAGTTAGTCATTATAATGTTTCTTAAAAATTTTTTATTAAATCTTAGTTTTTCCTGTAAATATTTATCCATTTTTATACTCTTCTCTGACTTAAAAGTCTCTGCAAAGAATGCATGGGCAGTTTTTTCAGTGATGTATGATATAAAAAATAGAAATTATGTAAATGTAGTACTAAAATGAAAGAGTGGAAGTTGAGAAGTTGAAAGCTGCTTATGGATCCCTGATAGGAGTGCAGATAGCCAGATACATTCGTTTGAATGATTTGATAAGTCACGCTTCCTTGGATAATTCTAAATCTCTCTTGTGCTTTATTGCTGGTCAGTTCATCTTGAGATTGGGCTGTCTACTGAAGTCAGTGTGGATTGTTAATAAATCTAACCATAATGTTGTGTTTTCTTGCATCAAATATCTGCCTGTTGGAAACATTGAGATGCTCTGTCAATCTTTGTGCTGTTCCTGTCAACTATTCTATTTTTAAAGAGAACTATCCTTACTTTGGCAGCACTGTACATAGGGTAAAATTTTTCAGCCTTAAAATGATGAGAGTTAGTGTGTCTTAGGAGAAAGGAGAAGTGTGAATACACTGACTGTTTAGAGCTGTCCTTGAGTCAGTGAAGTAATGAAAATGTAAAGCACTAATTAATGGAGAAGCACGTGATGCATTTTCTGTGAACTACGCTTCTGAAGAAAATGCTGCATTTACATGCAGATCTTTGTACTGACTTACCACATCTGCTCTCACAGCTGATCTGCAAAGCTTTGACTGGTTTGGAACTACATTAAGTGAGAAGCAGCTTCTTAATATGGTCCTCTCCCATGGCAGTGAATATTGAGTGAAAAGACTCCTAAGAATAGTTCCTGGTTTGAAATCTAAGGATGGCAAAAGAGCAGTGATAGTTAAGGGACCCTGTATCCTTGGTGAATTCCATTCCTTTATTATGGTGAACTTGTCATGAATTAAAATAACATGTATCTTATTATTTATTTCTGTAGAATAAGAAGCTTGGTTACTTTATATTTCTGTAGTTAGCAGTCTTGGATTGTAGTTGAGTTTCTGTTGTCTGTATTTTCACTTAAACATAGCTTTGATTGAGCACTTCTGTGTGCCAATGGCCATATTTTTTGGATATTATAAAGTATTTTCTTTGCCTACCTAGTGATTTGTCTGATAGTGACAACTCGTGCTCCCCCTTGATGCAGCTTCAATTTAAACCATTTATCAGTCTCTAACTCTGCAAAAACACCATGCATTTTTTATTGGGTTCATAGGAACATATCTGTCTGTGTAACCATGTGTTAGACCAAAATGTTTATTTTTAAAAGAGGTCTTTTAAATGTATGAACATTTTCTCATATACTAGAAATGCACAGACTTCTGTGGAAACTTTCCTTAAGCCAAAATTGTCTTCTGTTAATATGAAATAATCAGCTACATTACAGTGATGCAGAAAACCAGGTTTGAAATGTATGAATGGGTTCTCTTTCTAGATGTGAATTACTGCAGATCACTCATTCATGAATTCTTCCTATTGCAGAATAAATGAATGAAGATGACTCATCTTGAGGACATTTTGTAACAGTCCCGAGATACAGCTAAAGGCTATTAAATGTTGCTTGACACAATAAGAGAGACCATGTTCTATATGTCTCTGCAAAGGAAAAGTGCCATTTTCATAATAGAATAAGAAGACTTATGTAAATTAGAATGAGTCATAAATGCTTCATGCTTTGAAATTTAATGAAGTATCAGTATTAAGGTTAGGCTCTGGGATAAAAGTTAAGCAAGCTTAACCTAGTTTTTTCTCTTTGAAATAAGAAATAAATTCCTCTGAAAAGTGTTTTCAAGGAAGTCAAGAGGAAAAGAGGATACATCAATTCTGAGACTGCAGTAGTGAAACACAAACTTTACTTTGTTCTAAGATCAGCTTGAGCTTTGCAAAACCAAACCTGCCCATTACCCAGAATATTTTGTGAATAAAACCGTTACAGAATCACAGAATGGTTTGGGTTGGAAGACACCTTCAAAGGTCATCTACTTCCAACCTCTTTCCATGGGCAGGGACACCTTCCATTAGACCATGTTGCTCAGAGCCCCATCCAGCCTGGCCTGGGACACTTCCCGGCATGGTGCATCCGTGACTTTGGGCAACCTGTGACAGTGCCTCACTACCCTCATGAAAATTTCTTTCTTACATACAGTCTAAACATGTTCTCAGTTTAAAATGTTGTCTCTTAGCCTGTAACAATATGCCCCGGTAAAAAGTCTTTCTCCATCTGTTTTACAAACTCCTTTATATAATAAAAGCCTGCAATAAGTATCCCCAGCACTTTATCGTCTTTAGACTGAACAATTCCAACTCTCTCAGCCTGCCTTCACAGGAGAAATGCTCCAAACCTCTGATCAATTTTTTTGTCCTCCTCTGGACCTTCTTCAAGTCCATGTCTGTCTTGTACGGAGGAGCCCAGGACTCCAGGTGGGAGGCAGAATTACCTCCTTCGCCCTACTGGACATGCTGCTTTTGATGCAGCCCAAGATACAGTTGGCTGTCTGGACTGCAAGTTCACGTTGCCAGCTTGTATCTAGTTTTTCATCCACCAGTATCCCCAAGTTTTCTGCAGGGCAGCTTTTAATCTATTTTCTACTCTTCTGCTGTCAAGCTTGGCGTAGTTTTGATTGTTTACAGATACTGTTAGAACAGCCAAACTGAACATCTTAAAATCTGAAAGTAACTGCTAAATTTAAGTACATTTGAAGCAAAACTCCCTAGATTTATCTTGTTCAAATATCATCTTGTGCTTTGGTGTTAAGTTTTATTTTAAACCAATTTATTAATAATGGAAGTGATTAAAGACCTATCATAACTTCTGTACAAGTTGCCACAGACCCCTAAGATGCGACTTTGTTAGTTACTAATGGCCATTGGGAGATGATTCCCTCACAAGACCACCGTAGCTTACTATCAAATTCTAAACCACTGTGGTAAATGGAGGAAGTGTGTGCTGTCATTCTGTGGTGATTTTAGAATGTACAGAGATACCTGGCACTGCAATACTGGTCACATTTATAGACTTAAAGGATGACAACACCTCTAGGAATACCCTATCTTTTTTGTCAATCAGTATCCACATCAGCACTTAGCAAAGTTTAGGAATAAAAGAATGTTTATTTAAATACACAGCTGTCTAGTAATGGAACAAACTAGCAAAAGCAATAAAACATTATTAACAAGGGTTCTCTCCTAGAGCATGTCTAGTCTTGTAGGTAGCTTAATAGCCTGAGTAATGAACCCCTTGCAAGTAAACCCAGATGTGTATTACTGTGCTTTGGTTTTCCTGATTCCATTAAGAATAGCTTACTGAAGCCAACCAGGGAAGCTGCTCTGGGGGCTCTTTTCCTTTCTGTAGCCTAAGAAGAAACTAATTTTTCATCCTTATTTCCATTTACCTGTTTCTCATTTCCAAATACTGAAATGCTGCATGACAACATCTATAAGTTTATTTGCTGTCCTTTTCATCTTCAGTGATGCTTTGCAGCTTTTCTCCACAGTAGCCTTCTGAAAACATAGATGTAAGGTTTTGTGTTCAATCAGTTCATTCAAAAAAACTAAAAACCCCTTCAGAATAGTAAATCTAAAAAAAACTCTCAAAATGGTAAATGGTAAATTATTTCAGTTGTCATCTCCATTACTTTTATGTAGAAGACTAAAAATATTATGTAAGTCTGAAATTGGATATGGATACTTAGATTAACATCTTTTTCTATGTATTAATTATAGGATCTCCATTGGAAGTGTTTAGGGGGTCTTTATAAAAGGCATTGAGGGAAGCTAAGATAAATCAACTGAAAGTATGGGTTCTCAGAGCAAGCTACAATGATTTGCAGCAAATTAACTCTTGGTTAAGGATGTCCATGCAGAAGGTCATAGCTGAGTCTATAGGAGTAGCTTAACTCTAAAGCACCTCTGTTTGGGAGTGACCTTCAATATACACAATTTTTTAAAAAACTAAAGGGTTTTTTTTTATTTCTAGGTGTCTGCACTGAAACTAAAATAGTATCAGTATTGGCCAGCTATGTGGGAGTATGACTGCAGAAGAGACATAATTCTATTTTGTATTGAAACAAGATGATGCGGGAAGGTGGTCACAAAGTGTGGTTGATTTGGAGCTGTTAATTCCAAAATAATTTCAAGTAGGAGCTGCTCTTTTTATAGCTTAGATTGATAAACAGGGTTCATTAATGCCCTTTCAAATATTATGGAAGGCTTAGCCCTTCTACCTTTTACTGGTAGAAGTAACCCTTCTGCCTTTTACTTTAGGTTAACTTTTAGGTTAGCCTAGAAATTGGATTGAGATATGGCAAATACCCTTCCGGTAAGGTAAAGAAATAATGATGGATTTAAGCCCTCACTGCAGTGCATGTAGAATGCTCATGTGTTAGCTTGGACACATAGCACAAGTCCAGTTCATAAGTCAAGTACTATTGGCAGGTAAAATTTGCTTGTAAATCCTGCTGCTGCAGCACTTCTAGTACAACTGCTGAATTAAAGCTGGATCCAGACACATCTCCTTGACTCTGTAGGCCCTCTTGCAGTAGGGCAGAGGCAGTCTTCAAGAGTCATGACTGTCTTTTCAATTTGTTGTGCTAACTGAATGAAAAATTGCAAAGTAGTGCAAAACAAGGTCGTTCTCCTGACAGGAATAAAACACAGCAATCCAGAATTCTGTTCTTTAGATTGGTCTCTCTCTGCTCTGAGAGTGACCATGAGAATTAACCTCGTAAAAGAGCTCCCTCAGCCTTCTCTGGGAACTACCTGACCTTATCCTCCACTAATTCTGATGACTGACCAGGACTTTGTGGTCCCAGTCTCATCGAGCCATTAAAGAAGCAGGCAGGGATGACACAAGAAGCTGTTACTGGAAAAACTTAGTTTATCATGCTGTTTTTCTGCCAGAACAGCTCGTATTACTGTTGTGCCTACTTTGTTAGTATTATAAATACTAGACTTCTAAAACATTCTATTCCCAGAACAAATTTAATTTGGTAAAAGTTTGATTAAAAAGCAAACTAGACTTGTTTTATCCTCTTCTGCAGTAACAAATTAAAGAAAGAAAGGAGATGCATTAATTCATATCTCTTGTGATGGGTCACTGTAGTGTGTCTTAGGAAGAACATAGTTCTCTGCCATTGATTTCTGTTTAAAATGTATTAAATTGAGTCAATATCTTCATATGGACAAAATACACCTAATATTTTTTGCCTTGCTTATTTGTCATTCTTCTAGTAGATATTTTTTTAACTTTTTTCTATCTTATTTCATACGTTGTGAGATGTGAGTTCATAAAGTACTGTATTCATTGTAAGGTGTTCAGTCAGGTTCTCCGTTTCCTGTTTGATTTTCCATTGTATTCAGATCAGTGTAATCTTCCCTTGTACCTTCTTTAATCTTCTCCTTTATTCCTTCTTTTCACTACACTGTAATCTCCACACTGCAAACTCAGCCTGACTGTAGGAAGGTTCTGGAGACATTTGTTTGAAATATCAGTGCTTCAGCTGCATACTGAAGTCATCTAATTTTAGGTGTCTAAATGTGTGTTTCTATATGTGGCCTTGGATCTAAGCTCCCATTGAAACTAGTGAAGATTTAGTCACTAGGTATAGTACACTCAGTGCTTTTCAGCTGACATCAGTTTGCACTCAATAGCTCTCCAGGCTCCACTGTCTGTACCAACTAGGTCTCCACTTGCTATAATGAGAGTTTAATGTCCTAACTTGCATGCAGACATATAATTTTAGATACCTAAATGAGATAGCTCCATTTTGGAACTAAAGCCTGACTATTATAAGCTGAAATAAATAAGGCTACATCCTGAAAGTGCCTCATTTAGGTGTGTTGATTCACAGTTGTACCCTCAGTGAATGTCTTTGTCCTCAAGCACCCGAACTCTTTGAGCTCATCCATTTCCCTGAGCATCTAACATCACATTTTACAAGGATGGTACTGGTTCTTGGAGGTGTGTGTTGGGAATTAATTTATAGCCCTAAGTTGCAGCTGGAGAATGCCCCTAAAACTTGATTTCCATTACTATAGTCAGACATGTCTAGCTGGGAAGGCTGGGAAGTATTAACTCAAGCTGCTGAGATACAGGTGCTATGATTGTCTCAGTCTGGAATCAGTTGGGTGGGCCTTGTATGAGGCATGTTAGACTTGACAGGTTTCTATCTGGCAATATTACAGTATTCCCATGGCACTGCAATCAGTTAATCTGATTTCTTCTCTGACTGTGCTATTGATGGGGAAGAAATAGCCCTACATTACTTGCTATATGGGGGGGAAAGAAGAGGAAAAAATTGGTAGGATCTCTTCTTGGTTTCTAGTAAGTAGAAGTAGTTAGTAGTTTTCTCTAAATAGAAAGTTTGTCTAATGTAAGCAGTAAGCAGTTTGAATTTTAAAAAATCAGCTATGGGCATTTTACTTAATATTTTCACTTAATATGCAAACATTGAGCATAACTTAAACTCATAGCATTTTCTTTATCTTAATTGGACGCAATCTGATTAACTGAAATAATAAAGATTCATGAAGATTGCTAACATTAAAGAGTGGAAGAACTTCCTTAATTTCATTATCTGACAAATCTTTGTTCCTTAATGGATGAGGGAGGGAACTTAGTAACTGTAGATGAGGAGAAGGGGAAAGTGCTTAACGCCTTCTTTGCCTTAGTCTTTAGTGTCCTTAGGACACTAAAGACTTGTCCTCAGGACAGCTGTCCTCCTGGGTTGGTAGATGGTGTCAGGGAGCAGAATGGTCCCCCTGATATCCAGGAGGAGGCAGTCAGAGAACTGCTGAGACGCTTGGATATTCATAAATCTGTGGGACCAGATGGGATCCATCCCAGGGTGAGGAGGAAGCTTGCAGATGAGCTTGCAAAGCCGCTCTCCATTCACCAACGGTCCTGGCTCACTGGTGAGGTTCCAGATGACTGGAAGCTGGCCAAAGTGATGCCTATTCACAAAAAGGGTAGGAAGGACGATCCTGGTAATTATAGGCCAGTCAGCCTGACCTCAGTACCCAGTAAGGTAATGGATCAGTTTATACTGAGTGTCATCATGTATCACTTACAGGATGGGCAGGCTATCAGACCCAGCCAGCACAGGTTTAGGAGGGGCAGGTCATATTTTGACCAACCTGATCTTCTTTTATTACCAGGTGACCCAACTGGTGGATGCAGGAAAGGCTGTGGATGTTGTCTATTTGACTTCAGCAAGGACTTTGACACTGTCTCCCACAGCACACTCCTGGAAAAGCTGCAGCCCACAGCTTGGACAGGAGCATTCTGTGCTGGGTTAGGAACTGGCTGCATGGCTGGGCCCAGAGAGTGGTGGTGAACAGTGCTGCATCCAGCTGGTGGCCAGGCACCAGTGGTGTTCCCCAGGGGTCTGTGCTGAGGCCAGTTCTGTTCAATATCTTTACTGAGGACATGGATGAGGGTATTGAGTATTTCATGAGTAAATTTGCAGATGACACTAAGCTGGGAGCATGTGTTGATCTGTTGGAAGGGAGGAGGGCTCTGCAGAGAGACCTGGAACAGTTGGATGGATGGGCAGAGTCCAATGGGATGAAGTTTAACAGGTCCAAGTGCCAAGTCCTGTATTTTGGCCACAACAACCCCCTGCAATGTTTCAGGCTGGGGATGGTGTGGCTGGACAGTGCCCAGGCAGAAAGGGACTTGGGCGTGCTGGTGACAGCAGCTGGACATGAGCCAGCAGGGTGCCCTGGTGGCCAAGAAGGCCAATGGCTCCTGGCCTGGATCAGGAATGGTGTGGCCAGCAGGAGCAGGGAGGTCATTGTTCCCCTGCACTCAGCACTGGTGAGGCCACACCTCGAGTGCTGTGCCCAGGTCTGGGCCCCTCAGTTTGGGAAGGACCTTGAGATGCTTGAGCACGTCCAGAGGAGGCAACGAGGCTGGTGAGGGGCTGGGAACACAGACCCTGTGAGGAATGGCTGAGGGAGCTGGGGCTGTTTAGCCTGGAGAAAAGGAGACTCAAAGGTAACCTCATCACTCTCTACAACTCCCTGAAAGGTGGCTGTAGTCAGGTGAGGGTTGGTCTCTTTCTCCAGGCAACAGCTGACAGAACCAGAGGACACAGTCTCAGGCTGTGCCAAGTGAGTATAGGTTGGATGTTAGGAAAAAGTTTTTCACGGAAAGAATAATAAAGTACTGGAATGGTCTGCCTGGGGAGGTGGTGAAGTCACCATTCCTGGATGAGTTTAAAAAAAAAGACTGGATGTGGCACTCAGTGCCATGGTCTAGTTGTGATATCAGGGCATGGGTTGGACTCAGTGATCTTTGAAGGTCTCTTACATCCTAGTCATTCTGTTGAAATTTCTGCTGTTGATTATTTAAAAACAAATGGTGCTTTATTTTTTAGAAACTCAAACAGTGTTTTTAAATGGACTTTGTACTGGGTTTCATGGAAAGAGAAAGGGTAGAACTTTGTGCATAAAGGACTTTTTCTGGATCCTCTTGCACAACTGTGTACAGTACGAATACAGGCTGATATGTCATCTATTGGAAAATGCTGTGTGTTGTTAGATGAGACCTCAGGAGAGTTCCTTATAGTGCAATTCAAGTTTTATTGCTGCATTCTTGAAGTATAGTTGTAGCTGTCAAACTATTCAGACTTCTATCCCAGAATTACTGTTAGTAAGAAGGAGCTTTGAATTGATTTTGGTTTACTCTTGTCCCATTTGTGGTCATGGCTGCCTTATCTTGCGCCACTGCCACTGTCAGGCTCTTGGTAGTTGTGAAGGTTGCAGACACACTGGGAAGGAAAACAGTCTTCATAGTTGTGGAGAAGCTCTCATGGCTGTAGTTTTTCCAGAATTCCTCAAAATAAAGCCAAATATGTGCTCAGGTTGTCACAACCATGTCAGCAAGCTTACAAGCTGACATTGCCTCTGTGCCTCCTCTGATGCTAAAAGTTGTTGGGTGCTCAGGAGGTTACTCTCCCTTTCCTTCATTTTCACCTGTGCAAGGCTAATGTGTTGTCTATTCTTGAAAGAATATAATATCTAACTAAATGCTGCAACTTAGAATCCAGGGATTTTTAACTCTGTTCTTAGTTTTCCTGCTATTTTTTTTGGTAGTAGTAGTAATAGATGAATCAGCAGCACATGGCTTGATAGATGTGGCTGTGCATGTGTTATTAATAGTAAATTAATAGCTGTCTTTTTTTGACTGTCTGTGAAATGACTGAGGTTTTGTCAGCTTGCGTGACTTATATTATCATGTCACTCTTCAGCTTTATTTAAAGTCATGGTAATATAACTTCCCCTTCTTCCTTTTGCAGACATGCAGCAATCTGTTTTACATCTAAAGCAGTTTATTATCCAAATGAGGGAAAGGAAGAAGAGACAGAAGATACCAAGGTCATTAGTATAGGCTAGCTGTGCAGAAATATAAACAGCTCCTGTGTAATATGAGTTAAAGACTGGTTACAAGTAAGTTCAGCCAGTTAAAGGCATTAAGAAACAGCGTAATCGTAAGAGGTTTCAAAGTTGGAAGAGCCAAATTCATTGGAAGTGAATACAGCTATCCACTCTGCTATTCTTGTTTCTTTATGCCAGAGAGAAGCTCTTTCTTACACTGCAAAGAGCTTTCCAGTTGTCCTAGAAAACTTAATTGTTTAGGGCAGATGCTCTAGGACATCATTCCAAAAGCTTCAGATTTTTTCAAGTGACTGTATAGCAGACAGTAATATGTAGATGGGTCTTATGTTAATGATACTGGAGCTTCTAGAGAAGCTGATGACACCTTCCTTCCCTTTTGAATTTTTTGATTTTGATAAAATCAGCTGTTCAGTGAGAATATAGTTTATCTCCTTCACTTGTTCCTAATTTGTTTTTCCAGTAGCCCATTCCTCAAAAGTTTCTTTATCCTTTCACTTCAGTGCTCTATATATGGGCCATTTTCATAAATACTGTGTATAGTGTGTTTCCCTTGGATGATCTTCACAGTTCAGAGGTTGAATGGATGTGCCTTTGAAGGCAACTGAAGAAATAGCTCCAGTAAGAACTGTAAATGCCAAACCAGTAGTAAATATTATTGCTCATTAATAGATCTTAAAAGGAGTTAATATACAGACAGTGGTCAGCCTTTCTCTTCTGTTTTTCCAACAAGTTGTCTGTAAGGTGGTCTCTTGAAAGATAGCATTTAAGTAAAGTGCTATTGTGCTGCATCCTCAGCTGCTTTAGACTTGAAGAGTTTGTACTCTGAAAGGCACCACTCTCTGGACAGAGTTAACTCTTTTGGTTTATGCAGCCAAGAGACGTCTTAGTAAAGTTCTTAAGCAGCAGGTAGATTTGGAAAATTATATGAAACATACTTAAGTTTGCATTTATTCTTTTTATTATGCTTTCCATATACTTTGTATTTTGTTTCTTGTTTTGTGATCAAGCAAAGATTTTGTATCAGATTCTTAGATGTTGTAAAAAAAAAGACTCTTACCTAGATAAAAAATTCAGTTAAATCTGAAATCTTAACTGATATTTTACTCCTATTTTTCAAGTGATAGAACATATATAACAACATATAGAACATACAGAACAAATAAAGCTAACTTGCAGGCAGATTCTTGGGGTGCCTAAAGCCCAAAGTGAGTTTGGGAATTTGAGAAGCTGAAGTGTGGTTTTTTTTGAAAGATAATTTTTTTCTGAATTGAGGTCCAAGGCAGAGTGACTGTCTCTCATTTGAGTTTGACACTGCTGGTGGTGCAGTTTTGGGGAGCATCTGGTGGCTGCTCCCCAAATGCATTAGTGAGTGAAAATATTTAGTAACTTACAAGAACGGTCTAAACAACTGGAACTAGTTAAAGTTCTTCCAACATGAATGAGTTTTAAAAATTACCTGCTAAGAGAGCTGAAAAATAAGGGTGAATATCAACAAATACTGATCAGAGGTGCAGAGGACTGGCTGGTGTGAGACTAACTTCCATTTGTTTCCCTGATTTGTACTACAATGGATACTACAATGTCACGTGTGAGGTCTTTGAGATATTATTGTTGGTTTCATGACTTTTTCACTTCTGGCCCATGTGTGTTAGAACAGTGCATTTATACACAGGTTGTAAATCTGACATAATATCTGTGTAGCATTTTCAATAAAACATTTTTAAAAAATACAGTTTTATACTCCCTACATCCTTCTAATGCTTATGAAAATTGCATGAACAGAAAGAAAATGTACCTTGGAAATACCCTATCTGTGCTTTTAATTGCAACTATATACATATCAAAGTTTCCTTGCATTACTTTCCAGCAAAGATATGACACATAGTAGATTATTAATATGCCCACACAGCTTTCTCTGTTCATGCTCTGTCAGGTCTCTCAAATGCCATACAGAGCTCTGATTTCTCCACAATAGCTTTCCAATTGTGCATTATTTTCATAGAATTTCAGTGTGTTGTCATTTTTTTTTTAGTTACTGAGTCTTGTCCTCTCAGCTGAAAAACAGATCCATTATTTTTGATGGGAAAGAATCTAGGCTCATGTTGATGACAGTAGTTAAACAGAAGGGTATTGGGTTTGGAGTTCTTTTCAGAAGCACTTAAATGTATGTTGCTGGATCATATTCTTGTATGGTGCTAATGTACTCTGGGTCTGGGCAGGTAGTACAGTAAACGTTTCTGTACAGCTTCAGAGAGCTGGAAAAAAGATCTGAAGTGCCTGGGAACATTACACAGAGAAAAAGAAGCTTAATATTGGGTAAGGTTCATCTATTTAGGATATAGTTTTGGCGGATATGAGGGCCAGTGGGAAGCAGATAGGACTAGAAAATGCAGATGTAAAGAATTGCAGGTATGCAGTGGAGTCTTGAGGCCAGATATCTGCATGTTGTCTATTTCCTTGAAAGCATAGCACAGAAAGTTTTTGATTATTTCCAAAGAACTTCTGCAGACTCAATAGAACCTTTTTTTTCTAAAAAAAGGTTCTAAATTGTGCATGAAATAGAAGAGGATTGAATGCTAAAGCATGATGCATAGCTAGCCTAGGATGTAAATATATTCCTCCTTAATCACTCAGTAATCAATGCACTTGGGTGTCTTTCAGCTAAGGAGACATTCTAGAAATACCTAGTATTTCAGCAAAGCTGATCATCCAGACAACTCTAATAGCTCAGGAAATCTGTTTTCCAGAAGTGGTAAAAGATCAACAAGAACATGCAGTAGTAGTTTCAAAGAGTGTTGTTTAAATGGTACTGCTGAACTGGGTGAAATGCAGTTACATGCGATACAAGGTCATGCATTAGAATAATAAATTATAGATGGAGATCTCTTCACGTGAAATTTGATAAGGGAGGAGGAAGAAGCAGGCAAGCTATCTGTTTGACTCACAAGATAAACATTATGTCCAGTATAATGTATCTGTAAAGCTTAGTGTGGTTATAAAATGCATCAGGACAGTTGTTGTCAGTAGAGCTTGGCATGTTTAGTAGCATTTTACAGGATTCTGCTGAGATTTCAACTGTAATTTGATAACTCATGTTTACAAAAGATAAAATTAAGCTGATTCCAGGTGTTGGAAAAAACCTGTTATGATATTCAGGAGAAAATATTAAAAGAAAGTAGAAGAGTGTGATTTGCTTGGCTAAAAATTACTTTTGGTAGAAAACAACAGGAATTAAAAAAAAAAAAAATAAGTAATGCCAGAGCTAGTCTAGAATCCAGTTGGCTGTCAAATGGCTGTGAAGTACTTTCATATAATACTGTGAAATACTTCTATATAATTACAAGAAACAAGAAATTGTATCATTACATAGGAGAATGGTGCTTTAGAAGAGCAGTCCGGTGTGGAGACGTATTGATAAAAGAACTGCTTTGGTATTGGTCTTCATGCTTCTACAAAGAATCCATTTATGGTGGATCTTGATGTATGATAATAGGGGAAAGGAATGAAATTGCAATTGCAGGTGAATCGGCTTGATTCCTGAGGTGGTTTTCAGGCCTTGAGACCTCATGGTTCGACTAGAGAAAATTTACATTTCCTGCATCCAGACAATAGTGAAGCAATAAAAAGATTTCTGTACAAAGGGCACATTGACTTTACAGCTATTAAGCAATCTTCTTGTCTCAGCTCCTTCATGGAGGGATATATTGATCCATACATAATGTATGGTAAGGGACTTTGCTGTATGCATATGTCTTTGTTCCTTTCTTCTGGTTTGGAACAACAACTGTTGTATGTCTGAGCCAAGTTATTTGTTTCATCCCTGGCCTATTGTTTGGCACAGGTAAGTAGATTCTTTGCATAGTTCTTTCTGGCTTCAGGTTCATTTTGGATGCCAAAGCAGTGGGTGTATTACTTTCCAAAATGTACTTGATTACAAAGCAAGTAGAATTTGAAGAGAACACTGCTGTGGTATAGGCTTATCTTTGTTTCTAGTCCCAGCTTACTGCTTTTACAGATACTTTTTTTCTGGTAATACATGTTTATTAACACTGCTGAAAGCTTTTTATCAAGAGAAGCCTCTGTCATAGATGCTTCTAGTATTTGAGCTTACATATTTGCCGTATGTAGTGACTTGCTTGAGATTTATAGAAAATAATGCCATGTTGAATTGATCTGTAAAGAGTTCATTGTGGAGAATCAAGGAGCCTTAGTCACATAAAACACTAAAAAGACCAAATTTTAAACTTCAGATTCCAAAACAATTTTAAAACATACAGATTTTAAAATCTTTATTAGTTATTAGTTGGATTGCAGACCCTGAAAACATCACTTTCAGCAGTAAAATGTGAGGTTTGCACTGAAAATTGGCTGTTAAGTGTTAAGGGATTTATGCTATAGTAGAAGCATTTCACTGCAGAAGAGGCTGCAGATGTTTGTGGCAAGCATGGCACCTTTCTGTGTTGCTAAGTCTGACTGACAATATCGGTGGCTTTTTATGTGTATCCTGGTTTGGGGTTAATTAATTTGGGATCAAATTTCTGCAAAGCTTTTTGGACATGAAAATTATTCTGTGTGGACCGTAAGTCATTAGCAGACCAGAAATCTTAATCTAAATGTTATAAGTATTTATCATGTCAGTTGCAATGATAACAATGTTCAAGATCCATAGTTTTTCAGTCAAAGTTTTATTTCCACTGTCTTCAGAGCATCCCCTATTGCAGCTGCATTCATAAGCTTGATATTATGAAAAGACAGAGAAAAATATGTTTATGGGAAGAACTGTGACTGCAAGGGGTAATGTTTAAGATGCTTGGATTCCACCTTAGTTGTAACTTAGATTTAGCTGCAGAAGTCTCAGATGCAGCCCAGGTCACCCACTAAATAATGATCTAATCCTACAAATTATCCATTTGCTGAATCCATTGCTTCTCCTGTTTTGACCGTGGAATTCCTTACATGCCCCTAATGCTACAAAACTATGAGGCTGCAAGGGACAGTCAGGAGACAGACATCAAATACAAGGGACAGCATAGAGACAGTATAAAAATGATGCCTTTATGTCTCTCCAAAAAAATGCTGCTTGTCTTCTTGGGCTGTATTAAGTTTATTCTGAAATGCAAACAGGAAATTGTTCAGCAGGAAATTGTTTAAAGCACCTGCTCACAAACAAAAAAAATCTGAGCTCTGCAAGTACCACAGAATCTAAACCTGTAGCTCCCTGATTCCAGCAGTGTCCCTTAGCCTTGAGGGTCTGGGAAATTCTAAGTTGGTCTTTTGGAGATGTGCATCTTCACCTCAAAGAAACATTCTAGAGGGAAAATACATGGGAAAGCAAGCTGCATTTTTCTGTTGATGTAATGGAGGTTCCTCTGATTTAGGTGGAGTCCTGGGTTCTACTTCCTGTTTTAAAAGCTGGTTCTGAATTTTCCACTTAAAAGCTCTTGGATTAAAGGAGTTAAGTGTGTTCCATTCCAGTTTCTAGTGGTCCATCTCCAGCAGAAGTGACCCCGTTATTTCTTAGTTTGATGCTCATAGCACTCTTAAATAGGAGCAGGTTGTGTTGAATGCACAGAAGCAGAGACCTGTCCTCTGGAGGCAGTCAGTGAATCATGCTGCTGAAGCCAAGTGCTTGTTTTAGGGGCTTCAAAGTGTGAGGTGTATGACATCAGATGTTTTCAATTTGGTCTTAAGTCTCTCTTTTGTCATATGCTTCTGTATAACTTACCTGGGTCTTGTTCTCTACAGTTTGTGGCATGACAGAATGATTTCTCATCAGTGATGTCATCTTTGGGATTGTTTTCTCCACTCATGATTTGAAAGAAAATTGTGTACTAAAGTGTTACTTCAAAATCTATTTAATGATTAAGAAATCTACATACGAACATTTGTTTGTGGAACTGCAGTGTTGCCAGAAACTTTGTTGGTAGACTTAAGTGAACACCTCACATCTCTATGGAAACATAAAAATAATTGTATGCAGTGAGTGTGAAGAGAGGTAGGCCTGTAGGACCAAATTCTTTCAATTGCTTAGTATTGTTACAAATAATCTGTTCATTTGATCAGAGCAGACTCACCTAATACAAAAACCACATCTAAGAGAGTAAAATTTCAGTGAGACGGAGCTGTTGGGTGGGAGGGTTTTTAAAAATCAGTTGACATTAACTTTTTACCTTATACTGAGAAAAATATTTAGCCCTGGTTTTGCATCATAGAACTCTAGCAGTGGAGCTATAAAATGTCTTAATAGATTTACCTGTTTTTTTTTTACCATATAGAATCCTGGATTATGTGATTTCTGGAAAGCTGAAATAGCCCACATCCTACTGACTTAGTTTTGTATCTTCTAGTTAGGAATGATCCCTCTGAAACTGATCCCTTTAAAGAAAAATGTGTTTTGTATTTATTTTACATAATAGGAGGATTTCAGCTGTTTATAATAATTTTTGTTTTGCTGTGGTTTTATTTTAAATGGGTAATATGAATCTGCATTGTATTCATTTATATAATTAGATTGAAACCTAGACTACTCAAAGGTTTTCAAATAAAGCACTTGTTCTTAGTAGGTTCCAGGGACTTAGAGTAGTATGTCTTTAGAGATGTCTGATAGAAATAAAAAATAGATAGAAATAAAATAGATAGAAATGAAAATTTGAGTTGAGCACTAAATTTCTTCTTGGCAGCATTTTCTGATATGACTTTTTGCTGTGTTTTCTGACACTGTACATGATGTATTAATCCCAGTTTGCTCAAACAGATGAGTTTTTTGGGTTTTTTTTTAATATAAGCCTGGACTTTTCTCTCTTGTCCATAATTTTAAAATACCTTACCTTAGAACCTGGTAAAATTGTTCCAGCACTTCTATGAATGTCGATTTCTAATTACATTAGATTTGTATAAGTAATATTCAGTAAGTCATATTTAAGTCATCTTATGTATATTGTATATATACACATATATACATACGTGTGTGTGTGCGTGCATAATAATTTGGGAAGGGGTAATGTTAAGAAATTTGCACAAAGGAAAGGAGGCTTCTTTGGATGCCGGCTGAAGCAGCAGAATGTGCCAGATAATTCTGCATTCTAGTTTCAAGTCAGTGTAGCCAGGTAAGTAAAAAAAAAAACCTCATTAGTGTAATAAGTTGAATATCAGGATGATGAAAAGGTTTTTACAAGTAATTATACTGTGTAATACTATTCTTAGCACAATCAGGCAGGCAGGGGGAGGAAGTTGAAGTTAATGCTTGTTCCTTCCAAGATCTGTCTTCTCTGGATCAACACATTCTTTTGTAGAAGACGCTGTCTACACACCAAGGACTGCCAACTGTTGAGACTCAGTTGTGCTTTTCACTCTGAACCACAAGCAGCTGTCAGTAGCAGTGCTAACTTCTTAGCTTCCTGGTGTGCATTGCTATATGGGGAAAAATACCCGAACGCACCTGATTAGAAAAACACCAGTTCTAGTGGTAACAACTGTTAGATGATTAAATTGTAGATTATTCTGAATGTTGTGAATCAAGTACAACATGATTCAACAGCATGCAATAAATATTTAAATATTAAATTTAAATAAATATTTAAAATATATTTTAGTCTGAAAAAGTTGCAGATCTGTACTGCTTAGCGTCAGTGCTAGGAAATTAAGCTCTCCTTGAAGAAAAAGCTAAGCAAATATGCAGTGCAGTTAGATTAGAATGAGTGCAGATTATTTTTCCTGCTAAGAATAATAACATTTTTATCAAAGCCTCTCTGTGTGATATATCACATTTGACTGCCTTTGAAATGCAGTGATTTATGGTTCATCCAGTATTTAAATTGGAACTCTGAGGGAGTGAACAATTTTTTGACGTAACTCTTCCACAGTCACAAAATCATTGCCCTAAGTTGGCAAACTAAATGGAGTAATTTAACAGTCTGGGCTGCACAATACAACGTGTGTGTTGTATTTCCACATTAACATCTTAGAATCATTGTTGCTTTTTTTTTAGTGAAGTAGAATCCATCACTGTGGTACACAGTTGCTTCAGAAAATAGGTATAAAAAGTCTTATTATTGTAGTATCTCAAACGACAACAATCCTTCTCCAAATTCCCAAGTTTCAACTTTGTGTTGTGAGGTATGTGCCATTCAAAGGCATGGACTTGCAGTCTTTTTTAATTACAAAATTGCACCATGGTCATTGTTTAGAAACAGGTGAAATAAAAGTACATTTAACATTTGAACACAGAAACCATTGTCACCTTTTTCCTTTGAAAGTATATCAGGCCATTATAAAAGAAAACTGATAGCTGCATTAGTGATAAGTGCTGCAGGAACCTGTCATCTCTGCACTTTGCCTGAGAAGGGATTTTCTTGTGAATATGTATGTGTGGTTTCATGGGAAAGATCAGGATCTCATTAGGATGTAATCTTTAGAAATACTCTAGTTAGGCTTCATAGCTTTCTGCTCTTTTATCCATTATTCCAAAGTCTCTGTAAAAGAAACTGATGCTCCCCTCTCTCCCTACTTTTGAAAGGAGCTATGATGATGCTTTACCTTCAGTTTTTCCTTTTGTTTGCCAGCCTGTTGTCTACTGATAGGTTTCCTTTTTTTTTTCCCTAGTCAGTTAATACATTTCAATTGATGTTGCGGCTTTGTCAGCTGCTGTTCCCCAGCCTTGATGGCAAAAGTAGACAGATGGATGGGGGAAGGGAAGGGATTGTTTTGTCAGGATGAATTTAGAGCATAAGGGATACGTTAAATTGACAGCATTGCCAGCTGAAGTCTTCTGATCCACCTGTGTCCTTGCAGTGATCACAGTTCCTTCTTGTGCTTCTTCTCCAGCTTAGGCCAAACAGTAAGTTCTGTGCTTGCTTTCCTTTTTTCTTATTACTTGCTTTTTATTATGTTGCACATAGTGTCTGTAAAGATGTGTGGCTAACTTAAAGCATTAATTTGGAAGTATTTTCGAGGCACAGTTTACAAGACAAATGTAGACCGATTGGTGGTGGTGGTTGTTACTGGATTGTTTAATTAGTTGTAGCTGTTGGGAACCCAAAATAAAACTTTGAAGTCTTAGCCCTTATGTAAAAGACAGAGTGGTGCAACTGTTTGTAGCATCTGGGACTATTGATTTACTGCAGCCCATCAGTGTTAGAGGAGTGTGCTGCTACGTCAGCTGGCGCTCTATTGTTTCAGCTGCTGTGGCCTTTGTGTTTGATCCTGTCAGTGCTTGCGTCAGTGATGCATATCATCGCCTGTGTGATGTCAAAGTGTGGGTGTTCGGTTATAGAGCCATAGTTAACCTAATGTGCTGCAGTAAATCCTGAATGCTATTTCCTCCTGGGGATAGCAGTGATTCATCACCGTTCACATTAGACTAATGCTAAGTATAGAAGTGTTCATGAGCTGCAGTATCCACTTAGATTAGTATCAAAGTCATTGCAGCTCTCCAAACGCTGGGCCGGAAGGTGTTTGTTTGCAACCAGATCTGTTTGTGCACCCCCCTTCTTAGGTCTAAACTGATTAGCAGGTCAGCTCAAGGAAAATCCTCTGGAAGGACTGGGCCTAAGTAATTCTTTAGCACTTAATTTTGCTAATTAACGAAAAAGCTTTCAGCTACATGACTCGGATCACAGCAGGCAATGACAGTCGGTAGATTACAGTAGGGAGCGAGGAGCCCCGCGGGCTGGCCGAGGACATCGCTGTCCGCGGGCCGCTCGCTGCCNCCCGCCCGCCGGCCCGGCCCGGCCCGAAATGAGCGGTAAGGACTCCCGCCTGCCCGGTTCGGCCGCTGCGGTGAAACACGACACCTGCGGGCCGGAGGCCTCTGCCGTTGTGCGGCAGTGTCGGATGGGGGAGAGCTGCAGTGGCCGGGGGAAAAAAATGTGGGACAAGAGTCGGAGCGCTGCCAGGCCCGTCTGTCGGTGGAGCGCTCTCGGCAGGGGGGGGCGGCGGCCCCAGGGCCGCGGTGGCCCCGGAGCCGTGAGGGGAGCAGGACGCCCAGCTCCGGGAGGCCGTAGGAGCCCGGGTACTGAAGCGCAGGGCCGGGTGCTGAGCGCCCCGGAAGAGCATTGCCGGCCCCGGCGCTGGGAATCCGGTGTGTGCACCTTTGCTGGGGCTTTTATGAGCCACTTATAATGGAGCGATGCTTCATGGTCGAAATAAAAAGAAATGGAGTATCCACTAGGCGAGCGGTGGCGGTATCCTCAGGTTTTCAGGTGTTTGATCTATGTTTAGATCAGTTTGTCACGATCCTAGCGATGATGCAGCGCTGGTAATTTTGCTGCATGTTTATGGGGACCGTAATGAGCACAATGAGGTTTTTACAGTCTGCTCAGATAGACACATTGAAGAGGTTCACCCGCTGTTGCTAGGGGAGGGAGGTATTCCTCCTGTTGGTGGGATTTTAGGGTAATAATAAAGTGATAGTGTGGTGAAACATCTGTTTCTTGGGTTCAATTCCATTAAATCAACCTTAGTGAGTTTGATGAGACATTTTGCAGTCATAAAGTAACAGTTATGTGTTTGTTTCCACTCCCACAATGTTTCTTTTCTACTTTCTGTGTAAGAGAACTTGTATACCTGAAAATGTATCAATGGTTTGAGACCTCCCCTTACCAACGATCAAGTCATCAACATTCATTATACAGTGATTTGAAATTGAAATAAATTCTCTTTATGTGCAATATGGAAAATTAGATGCTTCGTTTACATAAATTCCTGATGCTGTTGTTTGCTGATACTTTGTAATAACTCACACCTCATGATAAAACACACTAGTTTTGTCATGCCAATACTTAAAAACATAAAAATTCCTCTTACAGTGTATTACACCCTAGAAGAGCTGAGATCTTTGCATTAGTGAAGAAAAAAATGCATGTTTTTATAGCATATTAGCATTTTATCTTGAGATAATATTTTGCAGGCTGTAATATGCTTCCTATCAAAAAATCAATAATCTTGCTGTAAAACACAATATTCATTAAAAATACCTGTGAAGCCTGCCAATTTTTTGTCACATGCTTATCATTTTCTTGGATGTCCATCTAGAAATTTCATTTCACAGCCACTTGAAAATCTGATCAAATGTGAATCAAAGTTCTTGAATATTCAAATATGTTTTCATTAATTCTGGTACTTTAAAGTGCAAAATACAGAACACAAATTTTGAAACTACTGATTTGACTCTATTCTAACACTGCAATACTTTTTCAGGTTCATACATTCAGTTTATGCCTTTATTTTTGTGACTGATAGATCATGGCAATCTGAAAATGGCTTTGTCGATCAACCTTTGTACTGGATGTGAGATAGCTGCTCTGTGTTTGTTAGAGAGATTAAAGTGCTAAATAAGTAAGCCTTAAAAAGATTGTTAAACAATATTCTCTAGATGCTTAAAACAACAAAAAAGCCAAACACAGATAATCACTGGTTCTCAAAGAAACCACTTGCTTATGTGAGTTTTGTCATCCCTCAAGGACATTGTGTTCTGTAAGAAGTTCAAGTAAATGTGGTCTTAATTTTCCATTAACATGAAACTTACATAGTTGAAAATTGTGAGTTTAATGGAAGTGTCAGTGTTTCATACTCATTATAGAAAAACTGCAGATAAGCAATGCAAGATACAACTTGTATCAAATCCACCTTCTTATGCAAGAATTTAAACCATTCTTTATTTCAATGGCAACTTACAAATAATTGTGCTTCCATTATTTTTGACCTCTTTGAATTCATTGTAGTAAGGTAATGCACTATTTGAAGTTTCTTTTCCTGATTTTTGCTTCTCTTTAATTTCTTTTTAGCACTTCATCTTCAGGAGAAACTTTTGCTGAAACATTTTTGATTTTCAGATGAGCAAAAACTCTGGAAGAATGTTCAATTCTTAATTTATAGCTTGCTTCAGTCTTTATATTCTTCACTGTTGCACAGTTCAGTGAATAAGTCATTAAAGACCTTGTTCTTAAAAGGTCTTTTCACCCCCTCCCCGTGTTGTGGGTTAGCATTTAGTTTATAATAAAGCTGTGATTCTTTTTACGTAAAATGTTTGCAAACTTCTGTGTCTTATTCTAAAGAAGTTCCTATAATATGTGCAATCAAGTTGGATTGCATGCTGCTTTTCTGAGGAGTGCTTTTCATTCCTTTTCCCTGCTCTTGGCTTTCAGACAGAGGTACCTTTATTTTTCTGTCAAGTCCATACATATCAGAATGAGGTATGCTAATCTTATTTACTGTACTTTGCATTTACTTAGTGCTTTCCATTTGCAGATCCTAACAGAGTTTTAAAAAACATTGAGGGTGAGCTACAAATGCCGTTTCAGAAGTATTACTGAAACTGTACTAAGTTGGATTTGTACTTTTGGTAGCTTCAGTATACTGAATTGGAAATTCATAGAATGCAACCTAAAGAATCCCAGCCTTCTGTCTTGTCACAGAACTTGTTCAAATTATATTGTGTTTTAGTATTTCTGTAATTATAAAACTTAAGTGTTTGTTCCCTTCTGTATTTAAAACACCATAATATAAGGATGTCCCTCTCGAGCCTCTACCAATGTGCTTGCTCTGGTAGAGGCCATTATCAAATTCTAAAGGGGACTGCATAAGGATAGGGCAAGCACACAGAAGAAACTTCCTTGTTCATGAAACAAAAGTAGTACTTATGTACTACTCTTAATGGATTACTTCTCCCAAACTGAACCTAATCTTTAGTTTCTACACTTTTCTTAAAGTAAGGATTTACAGAATTTAGTTTCATTTTATGAGAAATTCCCTTATCCGTTTTAAAACTTACCTGATGAATTAATTAACTATCTCTGGTTTTTGCAAATGTGAAACTATAAATTACCTTCCTTTCCATTTTTAGGTGTTTTTAAAATAGATCTTTTACTGTTTCTCTGCTGCCAGCCCTTTTAACCATCTTCCGGTGGAAGAATCTTGGTCTCTTGAGTCTTTCCTGATAAACAGGTGGAAAGCCAAAAGCCACTGTAATTTTTTTTATGTCCTTTTCTGGTCTTGTGTGGTTTTTTTGAAAGGTGGAGTCAAACACATTGCTCAAGGATTTGAGGTACAGCGTGAATTTATACCAGTGTAATGTGTTCTGCTTCTTCCCTGTTCTGTTGGTAATGATTTTTCAACGTTCTCTTTCCTTCTGCAAATGCCACTGAACAACACTTGGCTGGTATTTCTTTAGAAATCCATGTAATAGTTGCATTGTATGTTTGTTTACATCTGATTTATGGCTTATTGCTGTAAAGAAACTCTTCTGATGTTATCCAGGTGCATCACTTTGCACTTACCAGCATTATTCCTTCTGGATTTTTGTCATCTCATCAACGAGTACTGTGTGATCCTTTTCAGCTCTCTGAGGACATAGCAACAATTTATCACCTTGCTGTTCATTTCCTTTTCTGGAAGCTTTGTTTAATACACTGAACAGGTTTTTGGCTACCTGTGGGACTCTTTTTTGGTCACTCAAAGAACTTATAAAGCTTGTTATTTACTTCTCTTATTTTCCTGTTCTCCAATCAGTTATTAATGGAAAGACCTTTTCCCTTTTTAACCAAAGGCAGCATTACTTCTTTAAGAAGTCTTTGAGAGACATTGTCAAAAGCTTTTTGAAAATCCAAGTATGTGACAGTATCCCTGTACTCTTTGAAGGTACCTGATTTTCTAGGCAATACTTTATCTACAAATGCCACCTTAACACATTCCCATTGTGTCATATTTATCTAAGTGTGTGTAAACTCCTTTCTTTGTGGTTTGCATGGTACAAGGATCACCATGGTGTCCTGACTTTTCCCATTAGCTTGGAGCAGACTTACTAGTTGGTAATACACTGGCTTTTCCCTGGGACCTTAAGTTCATGTCTTGTTTGCCACCTCCTACTGCTGTGGTACTGAGACTACTTTAGTTGATAAGATCATAGTGAAAACCAGCCATTTTGTAAGTAATTTTCTTTGTAACTTTTAACTGAATACTGTCTGGTTTCAGCAGTTTGTTTCAAATATTTTTGTTTGTTTCCGTTTTATAGTCTCTCCTATTGTCTTTTCATCTTGGGACATTTGATTTGTCATCTGTTGAGTTTTGACATGTGCTCTTATGTGAGCTTATTGACAGAGATGGGAGAAATATCTGCTGGGGATTTTTTGTAGCTTGTTTCTGGTTTTATTCACCTGTTTTTTAGATTTCAAAGTGTGCCCTTTGCTATAATTTTATCTGTACAGTTCATTGCCTTTGTTTATCCATGTTATCTTGTAAATTTTTCACAGAGATGTTGCAGTTCAGTATGTTGTTTCAGCTTTGTCAAATTATTAAATGGTGCTGTACTGAATATTTCTGTAACCCACTTAGGTCCTGCTCAGGTTCCAATGATGTCCCCAAATGGTTCAGTGCCTACTATTTATGTGCCTCCTGGATATGCCCCACAGGTATGTCACTTCATTTGCTTCTTATTTTTTTTATTTTCATGCAAATTTTGGATTTGGAACCATAATCACTAATTCAATAAAATAATTTCTTAGGTTTCAGTCACTGTGATCAAGCAAGGAGATAAGAGGGGATGTCCCTCAGTATGTCTGAGATGGGGCACTTTGCATGCTCTGTCTGTGCCTGTTCAGTTATATATTAACTATATATATGACAGTAGCAAGCACAGTTCCTTGCTGAGTTCAGAATCCTAATGTGCTAGATGCCTTCTGAATATAAAAGGCAATCATGACCCAAATATCTGCTTATGAAGGACCTGTACTGATTCCTGTGTTAGTATTTTCTCTTAGCAGCAATGTATACATAATATAATATAGTTTATACATGCACATGTCTGGGAAGTTCCCTGCAGATAAGGAGAAAAACAGATCTGTTGAAGAAGTACAGCAAACAACATAAAAAAAAGTCCATTGGTACTAAGTTATCATATAAATGTCTCTACCACTTATCTTAAAATGGGGCTCTCATTTTTTCTCTGCTGTGTGATTCCTAATTTAGATGCCTGGAAATTAAATGTGAGCTAGATAACTTGGACATCCTGTAAAGTAGATTAGAGGGATGATTTCTCGTGGCTATTTCTGACATGTAAATTATAATGAGTTGTGTGGCCTTTTAGATGGTGCTTCTTTCTTTCCCTTGACAGTAGAACAAGTGTAGGGGCTTAGTAGGTCAGATCTGGAAGTTAGAGTAGTTGAATGCCACTCCCCATGATGGAAGTCTCTCTCAAGACATTCTGTTGTCGTGACCAGTCTACCTCTGACTTAGTGTGCATCCAGTGGTGTACACTGAGAAGGGACTACAATGCATAAAATACAACAAAAAAGCCCACAGTGTCAGCAGATGGTGGACAAATTATCTGAACATTAAAAAAATTTTCCTCTAACAAAAGAAAAGGCTGTTAGGGCACGCAGACTACTATGATTTTTTTCTTTCATCTCTTGGAAGTTGGCTAATAAGTTGATTCTATGCATTCTTTGTAGTTGAGTTCGCAAGCAGGCAGAAGAAAAATTACATATAATCACTAAAAGTACATATATCTTCAGGTCAGAGTAAAAAGTCCTGATTCCTATTAGAATTCATTTTTAAAGAACCGAAGGAAGTTTAGAGGTAAATGAAAATTGGAATTTTACCATACTTCTTATTTGTTCCAGTTGATGAAGTACATGTTATAAAAGTTGTGTAACGTGTGCCAATCTGAAAAATACTTTTTGGATTAGTTTATCCTTCCTTTGAAACAAAGATACTGAAGGACTGGGCCTTGCTGTGGCCCATTCATTAGCCTTTTGCTAGAGATTGTTAGTCCAACAGCTGCTGTTTTAGCACAGCACTCTGACCTTTGAACTGAAGGTGCCTCATATCTATCCAGCTCAGAGTGCAGGTGGAATGAACTCATCTGCTGTTTTCATCTGAGTAGAAGTACTGTAGTCCAGGACAACTTGTAGTTTATAAGCCTTCTGAAGTGTTTATTACTGACAAAACATACCAGACTTTGGGTTTATGATGGGAGTTCCTCTTACAAGCCAGAAGATTTGACATTAGTCTTGCAAAACAGGGAAGTCTAACATTATTGAGTGAAGCGTTTTCCCAGACTTACTGCAGTCCTAGAAAACTTCTTCGGTTTCTTCAGGTATAGTTTATTTTTAGAGGTCAGCAGCTGCAGCTATATTTTGGGTTGGATAGCTAAATGTCCTAGGCTGTCAGCCTGGAAGAACTTCAACATAATCATCTGTTGTCTCTCCATTTTTGTTTAGTTCTATTATGTTTCAGTTCCTGTTTGGCAGTGATACAGTGTACTATCCTCTGTTAGAGGTTGGGTATAACCACTGAATAAAAGATTTACTTTTGTTATATCACATAACTAAAAAGCAATTCATCAGCTGATTTCCTTTTCCCTTCCTCTTCGTTTGGAACTGTAGTTGTAAAACTGGAAGAAAGCACGTCTTTATTCATCATCTCTTAAGCCATCTGTGTTCACTGTCTGCAGTGAGTTTTCCAGTGATGTTTGGTTGGTTCTCTCAACCAAGCAGGCCTATGCCAGAACCACATTTTGCTAGCACAATTGGAATAACAGAGAGCTTGTTTACTTTTTAAACTTAAAATTATAGACTTAGTATGGTGCTCTGACTGGTTTTTGGAGCATTTTTATCTGTGTAATTGTCTGCTAGAGGCCTACCATTGAGCAGATGTTAGATCTGGAAACACAGATTTGTTAAACATAAGGTCCTTGCTGTTATTAATTGGGTGACTATTTCTAAGTTACTTAGGCTATTAGCAGACCTGAGGAAACAAGTTATAAATTAAGCATCTCATTTGTTTTTTAATGGAAGCTGCTTCTTACATAATCTGAGTCTACTCAAAAAATCCTAATAAGTTGCAGTATTTTGGAGGTTTGTAACCAAAAGGGAATTAAATAATTAAAACTGCATTTCAGTGCTTAGAGAATTTCATTGGACAGCAGAAGTTCTAGTTGTATTTACTGTTAATACATTCTGCCTTTAGGATACCTCACAGCTGTGGTTATGTGGATTTGAATAGTACTGTCTTTATTTACTCTTTCCCAATAAGGAACAACTTACATGTGCTGAAAATAACACATTTCTTAAAGTCATATGGTTTGCATGTTTTTTTAAAACAGTGTTCACTTAAGTAATACTAATTTACAATTGTCTCTTAAGTAAAGTGGGGTCAGCTCCATTGTATGCATACTTCTGTGTCTTCTGAATGTTGTTGCATATGCATGCCATACTGTACCAGAAGCATGCAGCTCTATCTACAGCACTGTTTCTCTCAGCACAGTGGTGAAGTTTTGAAACAATTTCCTGTACCAGTCTCACTTACCTTGCATTGGTTCGGCTAGCAGGATAATTTGAGGCTGTACAAATTAGATTGCTGGCAGAGAAAACAAAATCAGAAGCTCTGTTCCAGATGTACCAGATGCACATCAACCCCTAATGGGGACACGGTAAAACCAATGATCCTCCAAGCAGCTTTCTGTCATGGCCTTGATGGAAGCATTCACTCTAGGGCACAGGACTAAATCTAGCCAAGCACAATTCCATTAACCTTAAACAGTGGAGCTGAAAGCAGCTTGGCACTAAGTGTTTTGATCTATTGATCTCTTCCTGTTGCACCAGGATGTTTATTGGTGTATGTGTACATGTCCCCATCTGATTTCAAATATCAGTGAAAACTTATGTCATATGGTTGCTTTATCTCTTGTTATTGAATGTAGTCATGATATTCCATTCTTCTCCCCCTTTTCTGGATAAATGTTTCATCTAAAACTTTGCATTGCAGTTTCTGCTGTGACTTTAGGCTACAGCATTCTACTAGGAAATGAAGAAGAGTTTATTCGTTGGCATCCCCTACACTAAAGTTACTGACACCACGATATGCACAAGTCAAAGTATGCTAAGATCATCTCTAGGAGTCACCAACAGTCATGTATTTATGTGAATTTGCAAACATTTGAGAGGGTCATGATGTGAGGTGATTCAGGGCAGACTCTTGTTCCTGGTCTAGTTGATGACCCACCGTCATTTACTGAGGAGCATTTTCTGCTTCAGTACTTTGTATATTTGTGCCCTTGTGCCTGCTGTCCCCCAGAACCCCACGTGCTGCAGAGCCCAGATGTGCTACAAGTACCATGCTCAACACACCTCAGCTCTGTGGATCTTACAGATTCTCACCATGGGATTGCATATGCTACGGCTATTGCTTGGAACTTCTGGCAGTATTACTAAGGGCCAGCTCTAGTACCTCACACAAAGGCTGCTGTCACATCTCCCATTTGCTAATTTTTCACAAGCCCTTCCACTACAGTCTGCCAGAGGCTGCTGAAAAGACCCCCATTTTCTGAGCAGTATGTGGCTTCCTGTGGGAATCAGGGTCACAGGGAATATTTCTCTGCCTATCCTGGGAGTTCCTGACCCCCAGGAAAACACTATTTTTAACCTCTGTCCGTGGAGAAAGCTTCCAGAGCTTTGATATAGGCTTGGAAGCAACCAGAGTGTGAATTAGATACTAGTGTAGTTATTAGTTATCACTTGGTGAAAAAGGTATATTTGGAGGTAAGTATTGTAAGAATTCAAGATGGAAAATTCTGGGCGTTGCCTCAGTTTCCCTTCTTCTTCATCTTCTGGAGTGCTGAGAGCACGACCTTATTGGATAGAATTAGCTGCAGTGCAGATGTTACTTGAACAGACAAATAATTAGACATTGGTAGCAAAATAATAATATACATTTTAAGAACGTGGTGTCAAGGAATTGGTTTGCTTATCTTGTAAAATTTCAGACATTTTGAGCCTCTCAGGGCTCTTGCTGGTATGTTTTTCAAGAGTGCAGAGCCTATGTTATCCTAGGCTCGAAACAGATGATAAGAGACAATAAACAACCTTTGAAGACCAAACCGAAAGGCCCCTCTGCTTTGTTTGTGGGTGCAACAGTTTATCAGGGGTTGCTCAGCACTTGTAGCCCACAAATGTGGGGGGAAAAAACCCCACAGCTTCCTTCAGGGTTCAAGACCTCTTAACAGGTAGAGGGATAGGGGGAGGAGAAGGAAAAAAAAATTGAGAACTACTTGACTTGTGAAGGAGTTTTAAGAGGGCTGACTACCATCCTGGCAGTTTGTTTGCTAACAACTTGATGCAGATGGTGGCTGCTGCAGGGTCAGTATGGCAGGTGTCTCCTGGGTTACTGTTTGAGGGCTGAGTTGGGGACAGAGCAAAAACCAGGCACTTCTTTTCTCTCACTGTTGGTACAGAGTGAGGTCTGTCAGTTCACCCATTCATTTCTAGGGAGCAATCTAGTTGTTATGCTATAGAACAAATCCTACGGCAGTGTAGCATTCGAGTGGTGTGAGTGAGGGTGGAAACAGGACCCTTAGTAGAAGCTTGGCTTGTGCCATAAAGATACCAGGTTGTTTGTTAAATACTCTTACAGTCAGATTTTTTTGTCTTCCCCACCACATTGAGAAATTAATGGTATTGCTGCAGTTGATATTGATGCACTTAACATAGATAGCCCTTTAAAGTCCCTTTTTTTTTCTTTGTATTTCCCATATTCCTTTCATCAGATTTAAGGGGTTTACTATTCCTGATTTTATTTAAGGATCTACAGAAACATACTTTTCAGACTGTTATTTCTCTTTTGTTGCGTGGTGTCTTTTACTGTACAGGTGATTGAGGATAACGGTGTTCGAAGGGTTGTGGTGGTTCCCCAGGCTCCAGAATTTCATCCTGGTGGTCACACAGTGATACACAGGCCTCCACATCCCCCACTGCCTGGCTTCCTTCCTCTTACAGCCATGATACCCCCTCCACCCCGTCACATATACTCACCTGTGACTGGAGCTGGTGACATGGCAACGCAGTACATTCCACAGTATCACACTTCACAAGTCTATGGGGATGTGGGTAAGTAGCTCGTCAAATATTGCAAGTTTTGTCAAAAGGAATAATGTTCTGCTCATTTCCAGCATCTGTTACATTGTTGTGTGGGCTTTGTCAAGCAAGACTTAAAGCTTGAATGGGAATCACAGAAAAAATTTTATGTGGATACCAGCCTTGATTTGGCTGAAGCTTATTATTCAGGAAGTTGTTTTAATTTATTTGGTTGTCTGTTCAGTGATCCACTAAACACAGAGATTATTTCTTACATGTATAAGTTACAGATTTTCCCAGGAAAGTGATGCAGAAAATGTTTGTAGTGATTCAGCATTTAAATCCATGCCTGAGCGCTGTTCTGAAACAGTATCTTGCAAACATCCTGTTTGAAGCATGAAATAGGAATTCTTAGTATTAAGGAAAAAAATGGTTCACTTTTCATAGAACTGTATGCATTTAATTGAATGTCCCTTTGAAGCCCAGTTGGAGTAATGAGGTGCCACTAACCTAAACTTAATAAAGTGGTTGAAGCCATGTTTGCTAGTACTCTTGACATCTGCCTTTACTATGGTTTGGTGTCAAAGTCTGTTTGTGTCTAACTCAGGGGCTGGGTTTTTAGATTAATATTTACATTTCTGGTAGACTTGCTTTCTTTAGATAAGGCAGGTGCTGCCCTTGAAAGACTTTCAGAGAGCAATTCTAGGTTGCTGTTTTTAGAGAAAGTTAGAAGCTATGGAGGGGGAGGCTAAGCACAACTTCTCAACATTCTATGATACTTCTAAAGTAATCTAAACATGGCCTTCATCTGTTTGATGAGCTTAAATAGTCAGGATGAACAAAGCAGTCAGATAAGAATATACCAATGTCTTGATCTTCCTGGAATTCTTAATGCTTATGTATTCTTATGTTGTACTTTATTTCTTCTTGCACTACTTTGATAACAGTACATTACTAGATGCTCTTTGGGTGCTTATTTGTAGTTTTATTAATTTCCTGATTTCTTGTAGATGGCAGTTGTTTACTTTTAGTTTGCTAAATTAAGAATTTAGTATGATAATTAAATGCATGAAAGATAAATTATGCTTCTTAATGGAATAATTTTTTCTTAGATTTCTGCTGCCAGGTTATATCACTTTAAATATGAACTCAGTGATAATTTGCTAAATGGCTAATGTAAAAAACTTACAGAGTGGGATTCTGTTTTAATTTCAGCATATCTGTAAAATCTCTTTGGGTTTAGGAAAGTAAAGAATGAATTCTGTAATTTGTTATTTATTTGCTACAGACTTCGTATTTAATTCTGAATCTCTGACTTTGGCTGTAGCTTTCAAAAGCCAAAACTCACAGTTAAGTCCCTATTTCAGGAATCTAAATTTAAGGAAAAAAACCAAAAAAAACCCAAATAAAAACAAAACAGCAATGACAAAAAATCCAACTTACCCGAAAATGAGAAAATTCTATGGCGATTTTGAAGGATATATATTTTTTTAAAGCTTTCAGCATTTATCATAGACAGGGTTACACTGAGGAAAGACTTAGTATATGAAGTCTTGAGTCAGTAAAGTGTTTCTAAGCATAAAGGGGAAATGAATAGATAGTAGATATTAGATATAGATATATAGATATAGATATTAGAACTGGACAGAAGAATCCACGAATCTGCAGTTTAATGCTGTCAGTAGTCTGGTACTGACTTTTTTCCAAAGCAAGTTCTGACTTACAGATGAGTCTTTGGTGCTACTGCAGCAATGCCAGAGTTACTGGATACAGGTGTAGTGCACTTACAAGGCCTGTTGTCCATGTTTTAGTGTCTTTCCATTGCCCCATGGATCACAGGTTCTGTGTTTCATGGGTGTTTTCCCTGTTGATTCCTGCTGAAGCATCATTCAAGTGTTAAAGCTCTAGCTGCATTCCAAAACTTAATGGATTTTTTTATTCAACATTAGATCAAACCTCCTCCAGTGTAATCAAGTAGCACCTTTTTTTTCTGTATAGACTTTATCCTGTACCTCACAGCTCAAGAAAGATCATAGAAACATTTCAAGAATAATTTTTAAGTGGAGAAAATATGGGGAAGGAAAAATTACACTCTCTTCGCTAATGTTGTTAATGTCCATTTAGTGTGTATCAGTTTATCTGCTGGATACTTCCGTTTTCAAATAGGAGTAGAGATACAATTTTACACATAGGTGCACATTTAACTCACACAGCATTTTTAGGTAGATTTTTAAATTAGATTCTGTTCTTATTGATTTGTTTTTCCTTCCTTCATTTAGAAACTCTGCCTGCTCATGGAAGATCCAACTTTAGAGATGAAAGGTCTAGTAAAACATATGAAAGGTTACAAAAAAAGTTAAAAGATCGACATGGAACTCAGAAGGATAAGTTAAACAGTCCTCCATCATCTCCTCAGAAATGTCCTTCTCCTACAAGTGAACCTAATGGACTTACAAAAGGACAAGATGCAGCTGGTATAAGCACAGGTTCTACCAAATGCAAATCTTTGGGTAAAGGAAAAGGGAATTCTCAGACAGATACAGAAGTAGAAGGTAGGTGTTACCAAAAATACTACATATACAGACGTATTAATATATGATGCAGTGTCTGGCTGAACATAACATTTATAAATGGAACACCACACTTTGACAGTCTTGTAGTTGAGTAGCACCCCTGACTTACTTAGGATGATCAGCCTGCTCATCACATGGGAATGTGGGCCTAAGAGAACAAAAACTACTATGGAAATTACCATGTAAATTTGAGAAAATATTACACGACACATTTCATGACACTGATTAAAGAAAAAAATCTCTGCTTTGTTTGGAGTGCTTGCATTTTAAGGAATCACTGAATATTGATGGCCTGCTTGATATTGTAGAAAACATGGAGAGAATCGAGTGTCTGAATCAGAAAACGTACATCCAGCTTGATAAAGAATATTTTTTAAAAGAGGATAGATACTGTTGTTACATGAAATTGATCTATCCCTACCCACTCACTGTTAAAAGGCCTTTGTCAAAAAAGGCTGGTCTTCACATTAGTCCCTGTGAGATCACGTTGTCTAAGACACTGCCATAGGCACTGTGCTTATTATTAGTATCTTTATTTCACTGGAAAGGTTGTGATCTCATTGATGGACTGATTTCACTCAGTCATACAGTCATTGTCAAATCTGATGATGGGTCACTATGCAACTTTGAGGTCTCTGCCATAGTCCTTCAGATTGTGAACATAACATCAAAGACTTGTCATCAGCCAGGAGCAGTTTTCAGAATAAGGAACTGTAATTGGTGATGCTAAGGAAAATAAACCATGATTTTTCTCAATTCTCTGAAGTTTGGTTTGATATAATAATTTTGTGCCAATAAAAAGTACATCTAATCAAAACCAGGAAATCTCAACCTATGAGAGCTGTTTAAAAACTTGTGTAGATGATATCCTGTGAAAGGTTAGTACCAAAGGTTACATTTGAGATACAACCTAAAATCAGAACTATTGCTCCAAACTTGAATATTTGTCACTATAATTCGAAAGTGGCAGTTTTTACTTTCTGTTTGGCTTCACTTTACTTTCTGTTCCTTGGTGTTTATCTGTGAGATAACTTTAACAAGGCACAAATGGTGAACTGCACTGTTGTTTACACATGTTGAAAAAATTATGATGATGTATCCTTAGAACTATTTTATATGAAAAAAGGGAAAGTCCACTTTTCAAAATTATTTCAGGAGACATTGGGGAGAATTACATATGGAGACTTAGACTTGTCAAACGGAAGGCAGTGACTTAGAGTTGTCATACAAGTCAGAAAAGCATTTGATTTGTTTCAACACCATAACTCATCTTAGAAACAAAGTTGTAAATAGATTTGATCAATGTTTTTTAAAGAATTTTGTCAGGCTTTGTTTTTCTTTTATGTTTAGTTTAAAGCAGGTTAGATGAATTAAAAGTGCCTGGCCACGCCTTCAAAACTGAGTAGCCTGTTCACTTACACTATTGAGATAATAAAATTTAAATATTATGTGAGAAAAGCAGATAAAATGCTTAAAACTATAAATCCTTTATAAAGCTCAGCTATACCTTCAACTGACACAAAACATTTTGATTAAAAACTTGGATTCTCTTGCAATTGAGGAAGGCCAGCAATGTTACCAGTAGGCTTCCAGCTGATGTGCAATAACGTGTTTAAACTACTGTAATTTGACTGCATCTACATCCAAAGAGAAATCTGTGGGAAATATCCAAGATCTTAAGTTCTTCAGAGCAGCAGTTGGTTTAAAATTATACATTAATAAATTATAACCAGGCTTTCTGTATTCCATAAATCATAGAAGGGCTTTAGAAATAGTTTTATATTAACAACTTCTTCAGAAGCTTTTTTGGTTTCATGTTGTCCTAGATGAATGCAAGTTAGCAAGATGTTCTAGTTTATAAATGCTTTCTTCTGTGTGCAATTGTTGAATTTGAAGAGCTATTTCATTGTAAAGTTGCTACATAATATTCATGGGTACTTCTCTTTTGCTTTGATTTTGTTTTTTAAGAAAAGGATGAAGAAACAAAAGCACTGGAAGTACTTCTTTCTAATATAGCCAAGCCAGTGGTAAGTAAGAAAGGCTTTTCATAAAATCAGAAGGTATCTGTTGCTATTTCGCACAGTCAAACCTCCTTTTCTGTCTCTTAAGTTTAAAGGGTCTTTAATTTTCCATACTAAAGCAAATTCACTTAACTTCCAGTCACTGTGGTGTAAATAACCAAAATAATTTTTAGTGTATTAACATTAATGAAACTAAAACTGTCTTGATACTTACTCTACAGAATTCTTCCTGGCTATTCTGTTAATCTCAGTATTAACAGAATTATTTAAAAAACGTAGGGATTGTAATATTGTCAGTAGCATAATGATACTGCTTAGTGGAATATGATGTTTAATATAATATTGTACTGCAGAATTTGTTCTCAGTTTCCTTCAACTTTGTTTAGTCTTAACTGCTCAGTAAACAATTTTACACACCACATATCTCTAGGCATGAGAGATACCTAGCAAGGTTTTGAAAACATCACCAAAAATGAGGTTTTGTAAAACCTTATTTGCAAACTAGAGAAGAAAATATGACCTATTTTTTAAGAGTTGTTGACAGCTTCAGGGAAGAGAGACAAAATTCACCACAGGTGACTGTCAGCAGTGGGCTTCTGACCTACCTACTTGAAAAATTACCAATAAATTTTCATTTTGTAGAACTAATGCATATTTTTGTGTAGATATTCTTTAAAGCATTGTTGCCAAATTCAGTAGTTTCTTGCATTTTAGAGCAGGCCAGTGTTTTTTTCTTTCGTTGTCTGGACCTTCCCTGGTCCCAACCTTTCTGTCAAGATTTGTGCATCTTTTCCAAAAATCTTCACCACAGTCCTGAGCCCATCATCTTGCCTGAGTAAAAACAGTCTGTGTTCCCCATTGAAGCATAGTCCATGCAACTGAAACTCCAGGAAGAGCTTGGTTTGTCTAGTCAGTCACCTACTTCCTCCAAGTATCAGCTACATACCTTCTTCCCTTCACTTTCCAGGCAACCTTACCCCAGTTTAGTGCCCTAGTCTTGATTCTTCTTTCATATGTTTCTTTACAGCCTGATGAGGAGAGGCCAAGAGAACTGGGGCTGTTTAGCCTGGAGAAGTGAAGGCTCAGAGGGAATCTTATCAATGTATATAGATAATCTGCAAGGCAAGTGCACAGAGGACAGAGCCAGGCTCTTTTCAGTGTACCCAGCATCAGAACCAGAGGCGATGGGCCTAAACTGAAACACAGGAGGTTCCCTCTGAACATCAGAAAGCACTTTTTTACTGTGAGGATGTCAGCTCTAGCACAACTTGGCTGGAGAGTTTGTGGAGACTCCCTCTTTGGACATACTGAAAAGCTGTCTGGACATAGTTCCAGGCAGCTGGCTTTACATGGCCCTGCTTAAACAAGGGAGTTGGACCAGTGACCTCCAGGGGTCCTTCCAACTTCAACCATTCTGTGATTCTATGATTTTCCAAGTGCCGAGCAGGGATTGTATAGAGGAAGTCCTGAACACTGCGCATCCTGCTGTGTCCAGGCATCAGGATGGGTTGACATGTCTTCAGTGCCTCTGTGTCACTGGTGGCTAAGCAGCATGAAGGTGGGAACTGTCTGAAATTGGGGTGTTAGCAATAGCTGAGTTGCCAAGGGGAGCTCTAAGCTGCCTCTGAATGAGACTGTGAGAAGAATGGATCAGCAGATGGGGTCTTGTGCTGTGTTGCTAATGACACCGGGAAAAACAATGCAGTGCCAGCACTATCATGTTTTCTTTCACTTCCTTCTGCCCTCAAGGCTCAACCATCCATGACTTTTAGACAAGGACCCTAGTTCCTCTCCCCAGTATGTTCCTACTTGAATGTCATTGCATGTAGTTACATGCAACAAGTGATCCCTGCTGGCCTCAGAAGGCATCACAGGTACAGGCAGTGGTAGTCTGCTACAGATACAGAGTGTACACAAGGGAGAAAGCCAGACTTCCAGCACTTGGAGAGGCTTACGCTTTATGCAGGCAAGGGACTGTCAGAGCTCTGAGGGGGTGGATGTTGCAGCTTAGGGGAGTGTGGTAGGAGTCTGTGTTACCTACATGGGCCTTGCAGGATCTCAAGCCACTGTTCCACAGTTTCATCAAGGAAACATTTTCCTCGCTTTCCCTCAAATGAACCAGGAAATCATTTTTTCATATGTTCTTTTTGTAGTTCTCATCAGAAATATTCCTGCAGGTTTTTTATCAATGTTTTGCTTGGGCACTTACTGTGAGAGCTGTGGTTTCTGGTGGATCATCAGTACTCTGTTCCCTGGGTGAACCATGCTGGCACAGGCAGTACTGGCTGTGATGGTGGCCATATGATCAGATGATCATACAGAGTGCTGTCCAGTACAGTGTCCATTGCACTATATCCTACTCCAGAAAGCCTGGAGTAGTGCTGAAGGCTATGACCTGTCCTGGGTTGTCCCATGTCTCAATGCCCAGGGCATGTACATCTAAATCAGGTGGTGGTCTCCATCATGTTATTCATTCACAAATACTTTTCAGTTCTATGCAGTATGGGATGAAAAAATTTTGCTACCTCCAAACTCCTGTTGAATTCTGATTTTCTTGAATTTTCCTCCATATGGATCCCCCATACCACAACATGGTAGTATTAAGTCAAGTTGATAACATGATACTGACACCAGATGACTTCTGCCTGGGGATCTTAACTATTTATACCCAGTTGTCAATTGGAGTGGTTCTGCAGTTTGCATCTCAGTGTTTGAGCAAAGTCTTCACCATGTCCATTAACCAAATAACAAAGCAAGCAGAAAAGAAGACTTGAAAAGGCAAAAGCCAAATGAAGAATGATGCAGAAGGCTCAGTATTTTTTAAGACACAATAAGAGCTCAGAATCTGAGGGTTGGTTATATAGCATGTAAATCCCTTTAAAGAACATGGTACTTTCTGGTTCTGTGTATGTTTGCAGATTTCTGGTATGTGGTGCACCTCACTCACAGTTAAGTATCTTGGGTTACTGTGAATGCAATGTAGACTTTGCATGCTAAAACTGCTCTTTTGTTTGACCCAAATGGCGTGTGTAACATATTTAATGAGGAGATTCACTTTGGTGAGCTGGATTGCTAATGAAGACATGCCCACCTCTTATTTCCACAGTGCTAAAGACTCAAGTATTAAACTCTGCTTTGCAGAAGCACATAGTGTTCAGAGTTGCAACTAGAATAAGTTGCAGCTGCTTGCATAAGCATAGCAAGTTACTTATAAGTAATAAGTAATGCCAAATTTTTTGGGAAAGCCACTCCCAAGTGTCTCAGCACATAATAGTAGTTGATTCTTCTGGTCTTAAATCTTGGCTCTTCAAAAATATTTCTTTTTCCTTATGTCACAGAGGTTTTTTTGAAAATATCTTATGTATGAAGAAAATGTAATCTGTCAGGTGGCAGTTTGGCGTTAGCAGAGTGTTAGATGGGGTGTTCCGGGCAAAGCACTAAAGAAAATTAATCAGTAGGAGGTAAGGAGAACAGTGAGAATTACCAGATTTTATAGGTGAGGGGAAACTCAAATGCTAACAGTCTTCAAATGCATGAGAAACAACTGCAAAAGGAAGGGAAGATCTCATGTTCAGCTCCATGGTGGCTAGGACTAGTAGGCTTAGCTGGTAGTAAGAGAGGGACAGTGCCAAGTGCTAAGGGAAAAAATTCAACTGTTAAAGTAGCTAAACCTAGGAACAGATCATCTTAAAATGGATCTACTAGTCCTGAAGTACAGCAGGTCCTTGGGGAACCTGCATTTCTTTCCCTCAGGATCTCTTGCCACTTGCTGCAACTCAGGAGGGTGAGGTAAAGATTGTCCAGGAGAGAACTTTATCAGATGCTTCCCACAACTCTAGAGACTTCCAGAAATGCTAGAAATTTACTGCAGTGCTTATAGATAGTGTTAATCTAGTTTGTGATTGCATCAAGATAGTAGTGGAATTTTTATTACCAGATTTTAAAGTGAAACTTCAGTGTTTAGTCCAACCAACATTTGATCCCTTTTAGGATATGATGTACAGTCCTGTTAGTATACATAACAGTTTAGTGACATTGTTTCCAAGACATTCAGGCTCACGTAGTGTGATTTTACTTCCTTTCTGTTATCAATAAATCATGTCCTCTTTGCTTCATTATTGAAGCTGGCCTATTCAGTTTTTTAGTTCAGTAAATTATAGCAATTTGAGATCACCAGTTGTGAAGATAGCTTTTTGATTCTGATACTCCGGTAATAGATTTTCAAAGGAAATTATTCCCAAAATAGACATACACTAAGGTCATATTGTAAAACTTGTAATTTCATATAATGAAATGTGTTTTGAGTTCTCTTATAAATGATTGGAAACAGTAGGTGGGTGCAACATATAAACCACAATAGCAGATGTGCAATACTTATGAACAGCTACAAATTTCTAGGCATTCTTCTATTACAAATCCTAAAAATTTGTAATCACCTGCATGCACCTGTGCACTCACCTACAAAAACAAGAGCATCCTCAGCCCCTTGCAGCATATATGGGTTTCAGGCAGCGCCCACTCCTTTGGGAGTGTGGGTGCCCCTAGTCACACATCTCCTTTGGAAGACATGGCTGCTTCTGTAGTTTTGTGTGTGACTGCATTGTTCCCTAGAATCTGTTGATCCCTATGATCTGCTGATTCAAAGGCCATTGAGAAAGCTCTCCATCAGGTCACTTGCACTCACCTGAGCTGTGAATGCACAGAATGCTGTTGCACCAGCTGGGGTGCAGCTCAGGCCTGGATGGAGGCAGCAGTGGTTGGCACAGCAATTTCTTGCACTGTCAGGCCAGGTTTTGATCATTGGTCTGTTCACTCCAGCACTTCTTACCCACACCCTATTACAAATTTTTAAACTACCTCTACATTTCTAAAGCTGATGACTTCTGTGTTTCGGAAGTGTGATTCTCTGTTTCCATTTAATCCACCTGAGGGTCATTGCCTTTAGCATGATTAGTTTGCTAGAGCCACTTGTTGGATAGTTGGAGGTCACACACACTGGTTATACTCCTATTTCTGTCACACCAACTGTTCTTTTCCGTGCCTTTTTGCAGTGGGTGGGGTGCTCAGGCAAACACCACCACAGAAAATTCTTCAGGATGTTGTCTCTGTGTGTATGTACATGGACCTTGTGAACATGCCTTCATCTCTCTATATTTCATAAGAAACAAGAAGGTGTTAAAAAAGTCATAATACCAGTGGCTTCCAAGAAGAAGAAGGTTCCAGAAGCATTGTTTAGCGAGTGCCCAGTGTCCCAGGATGTGCTGCGCTGTCCCTGTGCATGGCCGATCTCTGGTCCGTGTTTCAGCAGCCCACTGGGTGGCGTTCGGTACCAACAGGCATCTCTGCCCTCAGGCCCCTGCCCAGCATTGCGTTTTCACTCATGGCATTCCTTGCATTTCCAACCTGATTTCCTCTGTAAAAACTAGTCAGTAGCTAGCATATCATTATAAATACTCTGATTTGCTAATGGTATATGATTTTCCTTTCTCTTCTGTGATCCTTTGTGGCAAAGTCACATTTATATACAATAGCATTTAAATGGCAGAAATCTCAAAACTTTGTGTTTCTACAGGTATCAGATATTCAGGCAAGAACAGCCCTGCTGATGTGGTCCCCTCCATCCAGTGATACTGGAGAAGACACAGACAAGAATGACATACCAGAGGTTTATACTTACGAAGTGATGATTTCAAGTACTGGAAAAGATGGAAAGTACAAAACTGTGTACATGTAGGTGTTGGCTATTTTTATTTAGTCACTACTGCATTGAAATATGTGGCTTAAAACCTCATTAAAAATCTGCTTGTTGTCCAGAAAGCTAAATAATTAGCCCTTTTGTGTAACTTCTGTTTTGAAATTAGCTACCTTTTTTCAGTAGAATTAATTTCATTTTATTACAGAAGTCTCTGGCATCAACTGGAATGTAAAGATTTTGTTCTTACATAGAGGCATATTTTAATACCACTTTGGAGGTATTGGAGGCATATTTTAATACCACTTTTGCTGTATTTCAACCAGCTGCACTAGACACCATGCATTCTCAAATAGTGAGACATACAGGTAGTGAGAAAAAGAAATTGTATTTATTATTTTTTGTCAGCACATGCTCCTCCTCCCCATAAGATTATCCCTCCCTTCATTAAAATTGATCTTGGTAAGAAAGAGCCTTAGGATATGAAAAAAAAAAAATTCAAACAGAATGCAACTCATAGCAGCAATGCAGACAAAACTCTTCAATTGTTTCATTCCTAACACAGTGATTTGCAATTTGAAGAAATATGACAGCAAAATACAGAATTAAGGGTACAGAGTTTTCTAATAGTTACAAACCTTTGTATCTAACTAGTTTATCTTAGTTACCTTCCATGGATTTCATGTAATTACAAGTTGAGTATCCTTATCCAAGAAACTAGAGGCAGAGAAAGGACCTTTGCTAAGATAAGCTGATGTCAGCAAAAGCAGACTAATAGATGTTATTCTGGTGACTTTTCTGTTTCCTAGGCCATAACAAGCAGGTATGTGCAGTCAGGTACAGCTTTAGATAATTGTTTTAGCGAGGCTGGGCTAAGCTGCTGTAGGCTCCAGTACTTCAGCAATTTTTTTGAGTAATAACATACATGCATACACATGCAGCTTGTCTTACTAAGTAAAGAAGAAAATGTCTACTCTTTAGAAAGCATCAAACAAAAAAATGCCCCAAAACCACCAGGGCAAAAGAACAAGAATAACACAAGAAGCCTCTAAAATTCAGAGATAAATGCATTTACACATTGCTGTATTTAGCAAAAGACAAATTCTTAAATACATTTCATAGAAGGTGTGTTGAGTTAGATGATACATGTCTTTTTTATAAATCTGTGGAATTCTGAAACAGTCTTCTAAATAAACTTGCATCTCTTTCCAGTGGAGAAGAAAATAAAGTTACTGTAAATGATCTCAGGCCAGCAACTGATTACCATGCAAAGTGAGTATCTCACTCTCTCTTCATTAAATATAGTGGAAATGTTTTAAAGTTTCATTGTGTATTTGCCTAAGTCTGCAGAGATGGTCTAACCACTTCTTGCCCTCTTTAGAGTCACAAATCAACATTTTTGACTTAGCTGACTCAGTCCATTTTGGACAACGTAAGACAAGAATGGTGCACATTCATCCTACATTTATGCTCTTTCCTTTATGCCAGCACAGTGATCTTTTTCTGTCCTTAGAGCCAGGCACAGATGCTGCTTTTCAATTTTCCACAAGCAGCAGAGGAAAGTATCTTGTCCTGGAAGATGGTCCCTGCTTGGGCACCTGAAGGTCATATTATGCTACTTTTGCTTTGCTCCAGTAGATCAATGAACCTGACCCTACATACATGACAAAATGTGCCCCCGGCTCAGTGTAGTTCTACCTACCCTTCTAGCAGAATTGACTACTTCAATAGGTCAGAAGAAATTGGAGGTCATCTGTAGCTGAACTTGGCAAAGGATGCAAAGACTAAGGGCTTCTATAGCTTTGTCAGCCAGAAACAAAGGTCAGAGAGAGTGTATCCTTCCAGATGAACTGACAAACTGGTAACTATGGATGAGGAGGAAGCTGAGGCACTCAACAACTATTTTGCCTTAGTCTTCACTGGCAACCTCCCTTCTCACACCTCTCCAGTGGCTGGACAGCAGGACAGGGACTGAGGGAGGAAAGTCCCTCCCAGTGAGATAAGAACAGGTTTTAGGTCGCCTGAGGAACCTGTACATAAGTCTACATCTGATGAGACTCATCCCAGAGTCCTGAGGGAATCAGCTGATGTAGTTGCCAAACCACTCTCCATCATATTTGAAGTCATGGCAACCAGATGAAGTTCTGTGTAACTGGAAAAAGGAAAACTGCACCCATTTTGTTAAAGGGTAGGAAGGAAGACTGTGGGAACTCCTAACCTGAAGATGATGGAACAGATCCTTCTAAAAGCCATGCTAAGGCACATGAAGGACAAAGAGGTGATTCGGGACAGCCAGCACAGCTTCACCAAGGAAAGTCCTGCCTAAAGAACCAAGTGGCCTATGATCAAGTGACTGGTATCAGTGGACAAGGAGACTGCAGATGTTAGCTGTCTGGACTTCTGTAAGACCTTTGAGTTAGTCCCCCACAATATACTTCTTGGTGGATGAGGAATTAAGTTGGATGGTCACATTCACAGAATAGTGGTCAATGGCCCAATGTCCAGATGGAGATTAGTGACAAGTGGTGTCCCAGAGGACCAGTCCCATCTTGGACCAGTACTGTCAAATGTCTTCATCAGTGACATAGACAGTGGGATGGAGTGAGCTTCCAGCAGGAAACACTAAGCAATTTCAGTGTCAACCACCAAGTGGTGCAGTTGACACACCTGAAGGATGGGATGCCATCCAGAGGGACCTGGACAAGCTTGAACAGTGAGGCCATAGGAACCTCATGAGGTTCAACAAGGCCAAGTACAAGGTGCTACTCTTGGATCAGGGCAGCCTGGTATCAACACAAGTTGCAGGATGAAGGGATTGAGAGCATCCCTGCCAAGAAAGATGTGGTGGTCCTGGTGGATGGAGAGCTGGGCATGACCTGACAGTGTGCACTTAGACCTGTGTCCTGAGCAGCATCAAAAGCAGCATGGTCAGCAGGGTGAGGGAAGTGATTTTGCCCTTCTGCTGTGCTCTGGTGAGACCCCACCTGGAGTGCTGTGTCCAGCTCTGGGATCCCCATCATGGAGAAGGATGGTGACCTGTTAGAGTAGCTCTAAAGGAGGCCCACAGAAGTTGTTCGGCCTGAAAAAAACTCAGTACTTAAAGGGGGCCTGTAAGAAAGATGGAGACAGACTTTTAAGTAGGGCCTGTTGTGATAGGACAAGAGATAATGCTTTCAAACTAAAAGAGGTAAATTTAGACCAGATATATGGAAGAAATTTTTTGCACTGAGGTTGTTGAAACACTGGAACAACTTGTGCAGAGAGATGGTGGGTGCCCCATCCCTGGAAACCATTCAGGGAGAGGTTAGGCAGGGCTCTAAGCAGTCTGATATAGTTGAAGGTCTGTTTATTGCAGGGGGTTGTGGACAAGTTGACCTTTAAAGGTCTGTTCCAACCCAAACTACTCTCTGATTCTTGGTTTAAAAAAAAATAGCATGGATACAGCAGTTTACAAATAAGTAGCATTATGAACGCCTCCTTAAAAGAAGTGCCTTTTCAGGAGGTAATGGCAATTTACTTTCTTAAACATGACTGAATGTCCTGCTCCTCTTAACTGTGTGGAGAACCCCAAGATCCCTATGTACTGACCAATGGAATCAATTCAGAGGCAGCTGGTAGGAAGCACAGGGGATGGAAGTGTGTCAGAATATGAGTCCCAGTTAACAATATTGTGCCTCCTTCCACATCCTGTCCATCATTAGGATAGGAACTGCCTTGTACAATAGCCTTTTTGACATTTGCTCAAGTGAGAGAGCTAGGTTGCCAGTCCTTAGTGTGAAGGAGTCTACACCTCCCAGAGCTGTTTTCCAGAGTATATTGTCCTGGTTTTCAAACTGAAAGCAAAAGAGGGTTGGTCTGTTCTTATCACAGCCCTCATTTAATTTGAGCCCTGTATTGCCTGGAGTGCAAGGTCAGAAGAAGGATGAATGATAACCTGGCTCTAAGTTCTTTCATATGAAGTGTTTACCTGTGATTTTGTTCCTACAAACCTTCAAGGTTTGTTCCTACAACCAACAAGGTTGAAGTTGAAAATTCAGTGGGGGTCAGTGCCTAGAAATTTTCTTTTTGATCTAAGTCCTCTTCTATCAGGCTACATTTATATTTTTTCTTGCTTAATTCTGGTTGTTGTAGGCAATACATGGGAATCAGTGACTTGGCCATCCATGCTCTTCCTAAACAGAATTCTGCCAATACGAACACTGCACAAAATCAACAAAGACTAGAACAACTCAACCACCAAGATAACTGATGTATTACACATTTGCAACTGTATATGCAAGCACAAACAACTTTGTGTTCAACTTTAGTCACTGTTTGAATGTCTTCTCTCTGTTTGTGAAATCTGTAAAGCCAAATTTCCTGTTATCTGCTGTTCATGCATCAAAAATATGTCAGGATTTTTGTATCTTCTTAAGCTGGCAACCGAGATCTTATATTGGTGATCAGAGAAAAGGGTTTTTTGGAGAGTTTTGGTTTGGGGATTTTTTTCTTTTTATTAGAAGAAAGTAATATGCCATTGACCCAAAGAAGAGGCAAGGCATAGCTGCACAGCTTAGGGGGCAGGGAGAGGCCAAATGATTATAATATATTTTCTTTTGAAAACAAGCCTTTTGAAAAACAAGCCATTTCTCTTTGAGACAGAGGCAAAATTCGCTCTTTTGAAGTATGTGGAGAGCTAATTCATAGCCTTACTAAAGGAAAGGAGAAGGTGAACACACTCAGCAGGACACTCATTTGAGTGCAGAGGATACTCTGAAAATACATCAACAGCTTCATTGTGCTCATCTGACGAAAGCACTTGCAGAAGAATTATTCATCATAAAAGTTGATATCTCTACAACAGATAATGAGCTTGCAAAATCCTACCATTATTTTCCAACCACAGTACAGCTAATAACAGACATATTTCAAATATAATTGTGAGACTAAAGCCAACTGATGGTAATGATGTACATCTGAAGGACTGTTTTCTTCCTTATTGCTTCTATTGACTGAGATGTTTCCCCCAGTTATTTATTTATAACAGTGATATTTTAATAATGAAATAGCAAGGCAGCAACTTAATTCCAAATGCTTGGTTTGCTTTGGAAACCATACAGATTTTGATGCAAAATGTTATTGACTCTCTTCTGTTTTAGAGTCCAAGTAGAATGCAACTGTGTAAAGGGGAGCCCTTCAGAAGCAGAGAGTTTTACCACAGCAAGTTGTGAACCTGATACTCCTAATCTTCCCAGGATAACTAATCGGACCAAAAATTCTCTTACTCTTCAGTGGAAGGTAAGGATTGCTTCACAGTCTTTAAAACAAGTATTTTAAACTCCTCAGAATTGTTTCGGATTTATCAATAAAATACTAGTTCGTTGAAACTGAAAATTTTTGTCAAACCTACTCATTTCAGTCACAGTTCCCTGACTGGAAACAGATTTACTGGGTTAAATGTGGGCTTGAGTAAAAAGAGAAGGATTCACAGAGAAGCAACGAGTCTTTCAAAGTGAAAGTACCCAAAGCATTTCAAGGACTAAGTTAGAAAAAACCCATAAACATGACACAGGCATTCATTGTATGATGACTGAACTAGGACTGTCTTGGCAAGTGAAATAATCGTGTAAGAGCAGCATTATTTGTCTTCCACTCTCCTTCTCATGGTTTGGCCCATACATGTATTTTTTTAAGTGGTCCTGTATCCAGCTAGAATTCTAATTTTCTTGTTTTCCTGTTACAGGCATCTTGTGATAATGGTTCCAAAATCCACAGTTACCTTTTAGAATGGGATGAAGTAAGCAAGCTATTCTATTGTATTGTTCATCTTCTGTGTTTTTAACGTAGCTGTATGTGACTGTACATGTCAAGTTGTATGAAAGTTAAGATTTCTGCTTAGAGGCATGTGACAAATATGTCACTCCTGAAGTTATTATTAAAATACAGTTACTGCTCAGTTTTTTTTCTCAGGGGATATAAAATAAAAATATCTTAATTGCATGATTCTGCTATTTTTAATAGTGGCTTTTTCACTTCAGTCCAATACTGCTCAAGAGATGACACAGAAGGGTCATTTTCTTATAACAGTCTTTCTTTTTTAATAAGTGAGTGGATCAACTATGGCCCTGCAGTGATCTAGCAGTCTCTACATGGACAACTATCCTGAGATGGCAGAGCTGTATGATCTTCATCGGTTTTATTCTTTCAGCCCCAAGGAACTGGAAAATGGAAAGAAAAAAGCTGCTAATTTAATACAAAGTTTCATATGCTACTGCCTCACCATATGGAGATTATTGAGTTATATTTAATTTCAAAAAAGGGTTTCACATCATGTTTGTGCATACTTTAATTGATGGATGCATATGTAAAAAGGTGAATAATATGGTTAACTTACTACTTTTTAGGGAAAAGGAAATGGAGAGTTTTGCCAGTGTTACTACGGTCAACAGAAGCAGTACAGGATCACTAAACTATCACCAGCAATGGGGTACACCTTTAGGCTAGCAGCCAAAAATGACATAGGAATGAGGTAAATACTATTACATACATAAATATGGAATGCAGATGCATGCATGTGTGTACTACTTCAGGAAAAACATATGTTGGCATTTAACAAAAAAGGTCTTTTGACCAAATGGTCTGAAATGGAATACAGAATATATAATATTTCAGTTGGAAGGGACCTACAGTGATCATCTAGTCCAACTACTTAGTTAACTCACAGTATGTGATTGGATTGTTCTTTTTGCAGATAGCCTGTGTGCTGGGATATTGTCCCTTTATCTAAGGTGTCTGTTAGTCTCCTATTACCCTGGGAAATAGAATATGACATTATCGTATCACTGAATTATTTGGAAGTTCTAAAGCTTATTATAAATGCTTAGGCTATGTGGTTCATGCTTTTAATTACTACTTTTCAGATGTTATAGAGCACCAAACTTTGTTTTGAATTTTTGAATGAATGACATGTGACTTCAGTGGAGAATATAAGTAAGAACTTGGAAAAAAAAATATTTTGTGAAGTTATGCTTGCATTAGTTCTTAGGTGTGCTTCTTGGTCATCATGCAAAGCGCCTGGTTAACAATCATTCTACCAGAGCTCATCTCCTCTACAGCAGACTTCTGATGTCCACACTACCTAGTAGTAGTTGGACCTTGAAGGTCCTGTGGGGCATAAAAATAGAGTTTCCCTCACCATCAGTATAAGACTGTTTTTTGTGTTTGTTTTTTAATTCAAGTATTATGAACATTGTGCTGCAACTCACTAAAGTGGTGTTTTTATAGCATGAAATAGAGGATCTGTGTTGTGTGTCTTTTATCTGCCAGAAGGAGGTGCTTGAAGCAACAGTGCCTGCTTGACCAGTGTTGAAGAACAACATAAAGAGTAGGGAGCCAGACCCAGGGTCATAATTCATGCTGGGCAGAAGGAATCTTCTGCAGACTATTAAGTATGTGAAACATACAGCTGGCTTAGGAGATCTGAGGCATGTGTTGGGAGGCTTTGGAGAGTACTCAGGGAATGCATTGCATAAAGTGCCTGTTCCTATGTCTTTCCTTAAGCACCTGCTTTGTGCTGCTGTCAGAGGACACTGTAGTGGATTAGAATGACTTTTGTTGTGCTCCAATAGTCTTTATTACATTTCTGCCTTCTGGATGGTGTTCCTGGAATTAATTACTCTCTTGATTTGCTCCTGGACTTTGTCTTGAGATTCAATTGGAACTGTTAAAAATAAAGACAGGGAAGGAGCTAGCAGTTAAGCAGGGTCCAGTGCTTGGGCTCTCTTCCTCTTCCCCTTTTATATCGGAGTGTAAATGTACTCATCTGGGAATAGCTGCGCATGTTACAGATTCCTCCAGCGTAAGCTTTGAAGACACTGATCAGTTAAGTACCCTTCTTAAACTAATCACACTGAATAGATTTTTAAATCAATATTTCATACCCTTGTGAAGATGAGCTTTATTGTCTTTATGTTATTATTTAATTAAAAAGTCTCTTGAAATAATATTTATTAGTGCAGAGTGCCTGTTTATCCCTTATGAAGAATGTTGAGAACATTAGACATCTGGAGACAGAATTTTGTATGAGTAATTTTACCAACAAGAACAGATATTTTATCTCTGAGTTACTAATTTTTAAATTTAATTCTAACCTACATGAAACAGTGGTTAAAGAAAACTGGAAAAATAAAATACATTTTCAAAAATAAATAGTACTGTACTTCTGAAGGAATTGTTTAATAGTCATTCAAATATGGCTATGGCTGGAACTCTCAGTTTATTTCCGTGTATTTTGGAGTGATTCAAGCAAGTTTAGAGATTAAATATTTTTAAGATGTGGGGTTTTTTACCTTATATGTACTTGCAAGGTGACTCCTTCAATAGTTTGTTTTGAAAAGAGTTAGACAAACCACTTGTATCTAATCTCTCTTCATACTTTCTTCAGGCTACCTATAAAATGCTGATATTTTTTAGTAAATATATTGTAGGTATCAATCTCCTTTCCAGAAATGTTATTACTTGTAACTTCTTATTAGAAAAAAAAATTACTATTCCCACAAATTTGGAAGTTTTCTCTTGTTTTTAGCTTTTTACCTTCTTGCTTCACATCTCTTTCACAATCCTCACAGGCAATATGTGTGTTTTCTGTGCTATCAGTGTTCTTGATAATGTGTTGTCTGTAAGTTTTTTCCTTTAAATGCCAAAAATACCTCAAAGCAGACCAAAATTTATAATATAACATTGCTATAATATAGGTTGAGTAAGAGAGAAAGTGAAATTGAGTTATCTTTTTATTGAGATTTTTCAGGCAAGTTGGGTTCAAAACACTTGAAATATTTAACTGGTATCTTTGTTTAAACTATACAGAGGATTTTCTTTTCAGGGCTTCCTGATGCTCACTTAGGTAATCCTTAGCTTTTAGATTAAATTTGCATCTTTGACATTAGTTTCATATGCTTAAAAAAACTAGACTAGCTTTAGGCTTGTAAGTGATTCTTCAGATCAGATGTAAAGCAGCAAAGCCAGGTGAGAGCAGGTGGGGCTTTTTAATGTAGCTGGATGCATGTCAGGCTATCTGTGCAAACTGTTCACTGACTTTTGCATCTTTCTGTTTCGCCGTAACTCTTTTTATGTAATTTTTTGTATTTTCACCACAAGATGTATCTAATCTAAATCAGATAAAGATTACAGTTGTGTTAGGAGATTCACTGATATATACTCTACTTCTTTTTCTGCAGTAAGACTTTCATTTTATCATCTCTTAAGGTAGCTTGGCATTGAATGAAACTATTCTATTATTTTCTGAATCTCTAGAGAAACCAGTAATTCAAAGTAAGCTCAGAACACATAAGCAAAGTTTGTTTTGAGGGCTTGTCATAAATGTTTTTATGCCTTCATGTTTTCCCTTTGAAAAAGGAGGACACTGTGGTTATTCGTATATTATTGCATTTAGAGCTTTAGTGTTCTAGAATAGAGTTACTAAGAAAAGGCAAAACATTTTGGTTAGCAAAACATTGTAATTATATCATACAAAGGAATCTTTCAATTATGAACATGTTAACCTTGTTCAGAAATTTTGTTACTGACAGACTCATGGGCAAGTTAAGTTGTTTGCATGTAACAGCTTACAATTTCCCATTGTGCATATCTCCAAGAAACTGTCATAGCTGTGTTTAGTACAAATTTTGGTTTTTAGCTATTAATTACTGTGTCTAGTTAGTTTACATATTGTCTGTTTTAAACAGTGATTTTAGTGAAGAAGTCCTGTATCATACCTCAGGCACTGCCCCAACCACACCAGCAAGTCCTTTGCTGATTAATGCTGGAGTTACTTGGTTATCCCTTCAGTGGACTAAACCCTCAGGAACACCATCAGATGAAGGAATCTCATATATATTAGAGATGGAGGATGAGAACTCAGTAAGTTTAGAATAATTATTCTCAATATGTTTGATAAATTATTGTATTAGTGTAGCAACTATTATTTTTGCTAGAATATTCTACAAGGAATTGTATTTTCTGAAATCAGGCTAATGACTTGTCATTGCTGTGACCAGGCCACCTAGCTGTCTTCTTTTAATTGTGTTTAGTGTTATTAAACCCCAGTTTTCTGCAAAAATCTTTCTGCAAAGACTTTTAAATTGCTTCTAAATTTGTGAATTTGTGTGTGCAAGTTAAACCTTATGAGAGCTGGATCAAAGCAATTGCATAATGAAGTCCAGTCCCTCTAGATGTGATTTCAGACTAACAACATTTGTTTTAAAATCAGTACTGTTCTACCCTTTGAAAGTGTTAGGTAAAATTTCCAGTGACACTGTACATGCCTTTCTTACTGATCTTTTTCTCATCTCCTGATTGGAAAATGGTAATGAATTCACACCTCTTAAAAAAAATTTTTGCGTTTACACAATGAAGATGCACTTACTACTTTGTCAGAGAAGCATAATAATTACAGTTTGAAACAGTTATTTATTTGTATGAAGTGTGTTAGATCCTCTGGTCTGCAAGCATAATGTTAAAATAATCCTGTTTAATTCTGCAGGGATATGGTTTCAAGCCAAAATATGATGGTGACGATCTTACCTACACGGTGAAGAATTTGAGGCGTAGTACAAAATATAAATTTAGGGTAAGATTTTTTTTCATATGTTTGGGCACCAGTCTAGTTTGAGATTGACTCAGAAGTGATGAGGGCCTTTTTAAAGGAAAACTGAATTTGATACCAGTTTCTCACTATTTCAATCTCTTAAAATGATCAGCTGAACACATGCATTATTGTTTCTGCAGAAGCAGTAAGAGCCTCTACAAGGGTATAACACGGTTGCAGATACCTTGAAATTCCAAGTCATAAGTACATGTTCTTAGCAGCTGGGGTTTTTTATTTGGCTGGTTTGTTTCGTAAACATGGATGATATTCCTTAGAGTAGCTATGGGTTCTTTGATAGTAAACACAATGAAGTGTTAGGGTAAGGACCAGCCTTGTTAAAAAGAATTTTAGTAAGTCATCCATATTACCATGGTGCTGAGCCTGTTCTATTAAGCTTAGGGCTGAACTTTTAGTTCAGGAAGAAGTCTGGCCTAACTATGAGCTTTTGAGTGTGGTGGTCATGGGAACATAATCAAATAGCCATCAAGGACTACAAGAACTTTGCCAGGACAGGCAGAGTTGAAGTCAGGAAGGCTTAAGATCAACTCGAACTGAAATTGGCCCAAGATAACAAGAATGACATAAAAGGTTTCTTCAAATGTGTAAGAAGCGGAAGCACGGGGAAGACATACAGAGCCGTTCCTAAACAGGGCAAAGAGGCAAGTTACTAATAATGACAATAAAACAGAAGTTCTCAATACCTTCTTTGCCTCTGCCTTACAAGTATTAACTGGACCTCAGATCACAGGATGAGGTAGCTGTGACAAGGCTGGGGTTTAGTCTCTTGGAAGGGCTCAGTCCACTTCTGGATGTTAAGGGAGGTGGTTGACATTGCTACAAGACCCCTATCTATAACATTTGAAAAGTGATACACATCAAGGGATATTCCTGACATCTGGAAGAGGGCAAATGTAATACTCCCCATCTACAAGAGAGGCCCAAAAGAGGACCCAGGGAACTACAGGTCCATTAATCTTACTTCAGTCCCTGGAAAAGAAATGGAAAAGTCTTCTTAGAAAATATTACAAGCCAAACAAAGCAGACCGTTGGGAATAGCCTACACCAAAAGTAAATGATGGCTGACTAGCCTGATCATGTCCTGCATTAAGGTAACACTTCTAGTTGGTCCAAGGAGATCAGGGTTTTTTTACCTGAACTTCAGCAACCATTCAGCAGTTTCCCACAGCCTTCTCCCTGGCCAGATTGGCAAGATATAATGTGCATGGGTGGTATGTGAGATGTGTAGAGAACTGGTCAACAGGCCCCACTTAGAGGGTGGTGATCAATGATTTCTACTCAGGCTGGCAGCCTGTCTGAATTAGGAAATCCTAGGGATAAGAGACCCTGTGGTGTTCATTTTCACAGCTGATCTTGACAATGGGATTGAAAGCCCCCTCACCAAGTTTGCTGATGACTCCACACGGAGTGGTCAGATGAGCGCATCAGAAAGTAAACCTGTCTTACAGAAACACCTGGACAGGCTAGAAGAGTGAGGTAGCAAAATCAGTGTGAAGTTTAACAAAGACTAGTGCAAAGTTCTGCACCTGGGCTGCAATAATCAAGGAGCCCACTGTAGGCTAGGAGTAGCCTTGCCGAATGGGACCTTCAGGCAAACTGGGTCATGGGCTGACTCAGCACTGACATTGCTAGCAGAGATAAGAAATCTTCCCTGTATTCAGCTTGTGTCAGATCACACCTGGAGAACTGTCCAGTTCTGATCCACACAATTCACAAAAGGCAGGCAGAGTGGGAGCTGGTTCAAAGGAGGGTCACAAAAATTATAAAAGGGCTGGAGAACCTGCCCTATAATGAAAGTCTAAAGGAATTAGATATTTTCCCATTGGAGAAGGTTCAGAGGAACCTCATCACAGTTTGCCAGTACTTAAAACTGACTACAGAGAGAAGGGAGGTTCTCCCTTCACAAGGAGCCAGCTGGTGATGACAAGGGGCAAGAGTTGCAAGGTGCACTGGAAGGGGTTTCATCTTGGTATAGGAAAGAAATTTTCCACAGAAATTTCTTCTCCCCAGAAATGTGGTGGAGTCCTCATCACTGGGTGATTTCAAGATATGACTGGAGAGGGTGTTAGATAATCTCATCTAGGTTCACTTTCCCCTGAAGGATTGGACCAGATGATCTTTCAGGTCCCTTCCAGCCTGGGCTTTTCTGTA
>VWYI01018148.1:0-16620 GCA_013399455.1 Anthoscopus minutus
CCTTCCCTTCCCTTCCTCTTATTTCTTACACTGTAAGACTTGATACCAACATTAGAATTCAGTTACTACTGACCTGAAATGGATATGAAGTACTATTTTTGATATAGTGTATTCTTAGTTACTATAACAGACTATATTCTATTACACACACTTTAAATGTCCACAGCATTGGTTCATCTAATTCTGGTCATCAAACATATTTGCTTCTAGGCTGTCAATGCATAGAAAATGAAAGCTGCTGAGAAGAACAGTAAATTATAAAATGTTAATTCAAAAGTTGCTTCTGAAGAGACTTTTGCCAGTTTCAGACTTGGGTTATAACACCAAGCTTTACTCTTTACCCTACAGTGATTACATTGACTTAAGAAGAGATAGTCACGATTTTTGCTACGGAAGTAGGATCAGAACAGGCACCATTTCCCAGTGGATTTAATACATTTTAATGACAGGTCGATACATGTCTGAGGAAGAGATTGAGTAGAGTTGATATAAATACATCTGCTTTTTTATCTGCTTTCTCACCAAAGAATGAAAATCTAGGGCAGAGGATATGAAAGGAACAAATGGAATGCTAAACATAAGGAAAGCAAATTTAAGGGCTTCATATTTCCTAATTGCAAGACTTACTTGATCTTAATCCATTTCAGACTGTTCTTACTGTGGAGATTTACCCAAGACTTACCTGTCAATCATAACATTCACTAGCTTTGGGGTTTTTTTACTTCCTTAAATTAAATGAAAAGAACAGGCCTACAATGTCGTGTTGCATATCCTTTACAGACTGAATCGAGAAAACAGATTTAAATTGTCCTGATTTTGACAGTGCTTTTGAGACATGTTTAGTTTCCTCCTATGCTTGCTAACTGTTTGACTGTTTGATGTGTATTGAAATTGGAGTCTTTAAAATAGGAAAATAGATTTATATCTGTATATCTAGACACTGGATACATTACCCCACTTCTTTCATATGTGCTTCTGAAGTACCTAAGGAAGCTCAGTTAGAAAATATTCTCAACAATATCAACAAAATTTTCTTATTAACAAAAGGAAAAACCCCAAAATCACTTAGCATTGAAAGAAACTTTTTAAAACCTTTTTTGAAAAAATAATGCTTTAACCTAATATTACTGTCTTTTTCATTTTGTACTTGATGCAATTTAATGATATGTCAGCTTCTCTAAAAGTAACAAAGAGAAGATTTTTTAAAAAATTCATGATAATGAATTAGCACTTTTTAATTATGAAAAACATACACACAAAATTACTTAACAGACTAAGCCATTATGAAATCTAATATACCCTGAACCAGTTTTGACAAAATATATTTGCAGTTCTGCATTGATACAATTTTGTATGTGGAAGAAATGAACATCATTTTCCTCAGTTAAACAGTAATATTTTGTATGCTGTTCAGAAAGATTTGTGGCTATTTATAAATTAAATTTCACCTGAAAATAAGAATCAGGTTTGCATATGAATGTATGACATAAATGGATAAATATTCCATTCTACTGATAGTGATCTAAAATTATAACAAAAGTATCTTTTGTACTTTTAAAATGGCTGCTGAAAACTGCCTACATGTTCTAGATACTGTGTTCCTCAAAAATCTACCTTGAGCAAAGGTTTCTTCATTGATACATTAAATATGTTTTAAAGATACAAATCTAAATAGCAGATTTACTTCTCTGCAACAAACAGCCTCTAGGTAGATTCATTTTTCAGGTAAGTGTGCTAAGATATATGTCTAATGTCCACAATTATATTAGCACTTGAGAATGTGGTCTTAGTTTTAGTCTCTTTAATGTAAAAAAGCATCTCCTTAATTAAAAAAGCACTCACCTACAAAGGTAAGCAGGATCACCAGCAAAAGGATAAGGGCACAGATGCATGGAATCAGTATCAGGAGCAAAAGTCGAAGGAACTTGGCAGAAGCCAGTTTCTGAGAGCAACCACCCCTCATATTATCCTCATCTGTTCCTAAGACCTGAAAAACAAAAATGCAATTTTATCTTGCTGGTGACCATCAGTAACTCCTATGTTTTCAATAGTAGTCCTCCTTCCCTATTACACAGCTACATGATATAAATGTGTGCTGTGAATGGCTAATAGATTCTAAATAACAAGTTGTATGCAAATTTTCTTTCTGGTGGACAGTCTAGTGCAATCCATACCATTTATTGAACTTTACTCAATATCCACAGACTTACAGCTTCATTCAAATTTCTATACATTTTTGATGAACTGGATGTTGCACAAGCATTTCATTTGAATAAAAATGTACAAGACATAATAAACTTAAGGAATAAGGCTAGATTCTTTTATAATTAAAATAATCCATTACTAGAGCTCCATGTTCTTGTTTCTTTTATTAAAGAATCAAGATACTATTATAACCTTTGCTTTAACTGACAATAGAAGACTCAATAGGCACAGTAATGATGTCTGATTTTTTAAAGTATTTTATAAAATCATAACACACTATTCTGTAGAGTTTGCAAATCACATTTTCTGTTCTATAAGTGGAATGCAAAAGAACAGAGGAAAACAATTTTCTGAATTCAACTGAGCTGCACAAAGTACAAAAATTCAAACCCTTGCAAAAGCCTAAACATGCATTTTATATTTTTTAAACCTAACTCCATTAATACTATGATCTCATATACTGGAGAAATGTCATACTTTTTAAACAGAAACAAAAACAAAATTAATATTTAATAGCAAGACTGAAACTGCTGTTAAGTCAATGCCCTTTTATTTGAATTTGACCAAAAATAAAATCTTCCCTGTGATAATGTGAAACTGGATGATAGGTTTATTCATTCCAGACAGTGTCTTCCCAAAGGATGACTAATAGTTTATCCTCTTTGTCAGGAAGATCAATCAGATCAAAGTTGGTTGTGTCAGGACACAAGAGTAAAGGCATCCATTACCCTGACAGCCTCTCCCTGAAGAACCTCAAGAGGCCAAAGTCTACAACACAAATAATATTAGTCTTGTAAATGCCAGTCTCTGTGGGTTATCCTTTTGGCTGGCTCTGTTGAACATGCCTTTCTGTAAAGAGCAGGTCATCAGACTGACTGGCACAAACCAAAGTGGAACTATTTCTTAAAGAATTGCTGCAAAGAGACTGGATTTATACCACCCCACACCCTCACTGCCCATTTACTGCCTTGAATGAGAAGATTTCAGGCATAAGTAGGATTTGAAGAACAATTTTCCATCATTCTGCAATGTCTCTTGTGGCAGATGTCTGGCACATACATTCTTCCAAATACTATTTGGAAGGAAATTTTCCTTGCTGATAATAGGATTATCAACTCTTCCTGAAACCCCTGGTTACTAAACACTGCAGACCCTTGACAGCAGAAACTAAGGAAACTGCATCTGTGGAGTTGTATCTATCTTTTCTGACACTGCTATGCATCACATCATCTGACCACTTCGAGATTCATCCAGTGCAGTGTCTGTCCCATTTGACTGCTTCTACTTCCACTGTTCAAAGTAAAGACATCAACACTGAAAATCGTATGGTACTGGTATGGTGTGAGCTGCTAGTATTATCTCACTTCCTCCTATTCCAGTGATTCAGTTTCAACATAGTTCTACTACTAGATTTATCTAGCAAGCAGGATGGTAAACTGAAAGATATTGGAATTATCTGAAAATCTGAAACAGCCAGCTCAGGATGAGAATAAAGAGTGTCTGTTGAAACAGTCTGAGTGAGATGACAAAGATGACTCCACAAAGAGTTTGTCTTAGGAGTAAAAACTTAGCAAGAAAGGACAAAATTTTATTCTTAAATACTTGAAAAATCATTCAGAAATAGTACCCATCATCACTTTTTGACTCTTTTTTTGAGGAGGGGGTGACATTGTATATTCTGGAGGTACATGAGATCTTAGTAATCTCAAGCACAAGTGTTTAACAGAGAGCAGTTACCACCACTGTTGTACATATGCCTTTGAGTTCACCTAGCAGAAACATTAAATGTGCACCAATTAAAACAGTGAGCTTCTGGTGATCCTCTGTTTCTATGATAAATGTTTTCTAAAGTCAACTGGCATTGTGAATACTACTTACTTTACATAAATGTTCAATGCTAAATGAGAACATCAAACATTTTCTTTCTTGTCCACTCCTGCAAACAATAAAACTCAATCTTTGTATGGATAACTCACTGTCACAGATTTGAAAATGGGCTGTTGTATCCAAATTCACTTTCTTTCAGTGACTGCTCAAGAAAAGAACGTTGTATTGTTGAAGACATGTTCCTCTAAGCACCATGAATTGCTTGTTCTATAGAACAGCAAAGTAAATATTTATAGGCAACTAAACAGCATGTTGTATTTTTCTCTTCTACAGGAAAAGACCTTGGGAAAAACAATGCACCTGTTTAAATCATCACCACTGACTATGCAAACATAAGCTTAACTTTTCCAGTTTCCCAGTTTTACCATTTTCCATCACTAAAGCATCTACATTAGTTTCTTCCTGTTAGTTTCTCTGATGAATATGAACTAAACATAGAGACAGTGCTACTGGTTCCTTTATCAACCATGAGAATTTAATGAAGTGTCCTATAGACGAATATGAATGAATGCATTACACCTACTGCTTGTATATTCCTTGATAGCGTTTTTTTCCTCTTGCCACAAAATATTGCAATACATAAAGAATACATGCACCAGTTTGAAGTGCTCTAGTATGACAATGGTAATCTGCATAAACTTCAGATGTGCTCTGTTCTCTCAGTTCTAATAAATAATGGAATAGAGGAACAAGTAATACACTAAAGACATAAATAATGTAATCTTCAGATAAAAATGGGCCTATGGAAGGTAACAAAGGTGTAAAATGCTTATTCCTTGGTTCACTTCAAGCTTCTAGGTTAGTGGCTGAGAGAAACCAGTCTCCCTCAACTCTCTGTGTAGCTAATAGTTTCTCTGACTCATTCTCTAAGATACCTCTGTAAGACTGAGGTATCTCATAGATACATATTTATTTCTCTTTCCAAGGGAGGGACAAGAAGACTTAAAAGCAGAATCTTTGAAGACCTACTGAAAGAAATCAACCCTAAATGCTAAAGATTTCAGCATAAAACAGATTTAGCCAAAAATCTACAGCACTGGACTAAAACATATCCTCAATACTTGAAGAATACTGGTGCAAGTTTCTCTTCCTACCACTCTTGTTAGAAAACTCAATCTAAGAAATATTTTTCTGAATTAAATACTATGTGCACTATAGTTAGGAAATATTTGTGTTTGTTTATTAAGGCCAAGAAGTAATTTGCTTTTAATACAAACAGGTTTTGTATTTAACAAGAATATAGTCAGAAGAGAGGATGCCTAAAAACATCAGATAATTTCTTCTGACAGCTAAAAAAGTTTTATGAAATTACATTAACTGCTGCTTATCTGAGTGGCACTCTTTCAGTAACAACTGCAATAAAGGAAATAGGGTAAAAAGAAACTCTGAGCTAATATCAGCACAGATTTTTTAAAATTCTAGGTTTATCTAGGACTCCAAGATCAGACTGCTCAGTTTATTTTCTGGAACCACAGAGGCAGGAAAAAAATTAAGATGAAAAAGTGTGTAGTCCCACATGACTACAAAAAGACTAAAAATTCATTGGACCAAAATTCACATCTTATTTTCTGCAAGACATGGAAAGAATCTGATCTCATGGGTGTCATTTCAATAACATGCCTGTCATATTAAAGCAGAGAAATGACAGATTACATTAAGATTTATGGGTGAAAAGCCTATGGTAGCATGCAATTTTCCTTTTAGATACTAAAAGTATCTAAGTTACTAGTCTATAAAATAGCCTGAATCATGGTATAAGCACTCGACAAAAATATCTCCTGCTGTTGTCATTAACAGAACTAACAGATGTTCTCCCAATAAAGCAGCATCATTAGGGCTAATTGCCTACTGTCAGTAACTTCTCTGCATGATGGGTCTCTACACAGAAATTTAGAAGACACCTCTTAGATCAGAAGCAATAATATATCTTGAGCAAGCCATACACCAAAGCATTATTTAATGTTTATGTAATGGAAAGAAGTGGAAAGCAGTACAACCATGAAATGCAGAAGGAATTTCTGTCAGGAGGCAGTAAACAGGTAACCTCAGAAGTCCCCCCATTTTCCTCAGAAATCCTCATAATGCCATTGAGGAATCTGCTATCCAGCAATGTAATAAATATCTAAGATTACAAAAACTATCTTCAGCTCCTTCTGTATCCTTGATATTGTTCCTCTTCTGATGTTGAAGCAGTGCTCAGTTGTCAGCTCTTGTGACTTCATCTACTCTTACGATGCTGGTCTTAAATCTCTAGATACTGGACTGATGCGACCATATCAGCCATTACAGCTTTCCCTCTGCCATTAAAGGAAGATGATTCCCACTTGTTATGGCTACAGAGAGAAAAACTTAACCTGTGAAGTGTCAATGTTTAAGCACAAAACACCATATAACACTATATATATATATACACACACATATATACATTTTTTTAACCATACTCATTCTTACAGCCCTTTCTGATCAATTCATAGTATTCAAAGGCCTGGTTATGAGTAACAGAAGCTGAAAATGGCCCACATTTTTTATCAGCTCTGTCCTGTTTACATGAATATTAGGAATCAGCAATGCAGTTCCATTTGACTACTTTATTGTCAAAGAAATATAACACCATATTTCAGTAGTCATTGTAAGAAGTAGAAAGTGTAAGACAAATCCCCCAATAGTACAAAGTCACAAGCTAAAAACACAAACATGCAAAAAGTTGCAAAAGATTTCATTTTCAGTGTTAGAGGAATTAGAGAGCCTGAAGAATGAATGTTAATGCACCGTAAGAAACTGGATACTAAACAGCTTTTGTCTGCAAATACAAATTCAAAATTCTAGTGTACACAAATTGGAGAACAGTAGTGTCATAATTATTGTAAAAGGAAATAGTGCCATTTGGAGAAAAAATCCAAAAGCAACTTCTCATGCAGCAAAGCAGAAATTTCATGCAGAAGGAAGGAAAAAAAGCCAAACAACCCTTTTCATACAGCAAGTTGGCAACCATGAAAAGCATGTTATTATCACAAGTTGTTACTTGCGATTTAAATGCATTATTTTCCTGATAGTTCAAGTTCATTGTGGTCTTGTAACTTCTCCAGGGAATTCCATATCCTCAGACAAATTACAAATTGCTGACATAATTCATTAGTTCATTTGTCACTACTGGAGAACAGTAGTATCACTCTTAAATACCAATACGTTGTAATCCCTTCATTTTTAAAAAGTGCTGCTGAATATATGATTCTGTTTTGGCATAAATGATTATCCATTTAATATTTACTTAAATATTGTACATATTTACAATTACTTATAATGTCACTGATGTAAACTTACAACTGCAGTGGGAATATTTCCCATATTTACCTTGGAACTTTGCTGAATTCTCAAGAATGTTCAGATAGGAAATACTACAGAATGGTAAAATACTACAACTCTAAGTTCTCTTTTCTTAGCTAGTGGCAAAGATGCATGATGTTGCCATGCCTCATATGATGAGCAAGGCTCAGTAAACATACAGAAGATAGCAAATATTTCTTAAAAACTGAAGTGCATATGAAAGGCATTAATTTTAAGGATTAGACCAAAGTTAGCATTATCTGATATTTGTCAGCGCCAGAACACAAACATCCATTCAGCCCACTTCAGTAAGCAGTGGGAAATTGTTCTGGGGAAATTACTCTTTAACTAACCCAGAATTCATGCTCTAGGGCTTATTAGTTTTCTTAAAAGCTGCTATGGCATGCAAAAATTACTCATGAAAGTTTCCACAGCGCCGTGCTGTTTTTCAGAACACACAGAGAGACCATTCTAATGCTTTCCTGACTACCCAGATGCTCACTGCATTGAGCAAAGCACGTTGAACAGTGATGGCAAGCCTCTGGCTACACACTGCTGAGAATCACTACCCAGCAAGCAGGGAGTAACACAGTACCCTCTTCAGGTTCCTGCCTTGCTGGGAGTTCAATGAGCAGATGTCTGCAAAAGAGCCACTAGCACCGGAAAGGCAAAATTGAAAACCATTAAAGAAACCCACAGAAAAATCTTAAGGGGCTTCCTTTCTGGCAATAAAAATAATTGGAAAAAAACCAAAAATATTTTGGAGGGACACTGTTAGAGGAAAACCTCCCCTTAAAAGAATCTCTCAAGCCTGGAAAAAAAGAAAGGGCAAACAGAAATCCTGCCTGTCCTGTGGCTCACATTCAGTGTACCAGTCACTCACTGCCTGTGAAAAAAAAACCCCATCAGAAGCCCCATCCCACACAAGGTAGTTAGAGCTCATAACTGGACATACCTTTTTTTCTTTCCTCTGTTAATGCCTCGTCAGGTTTAACCCTCTGTGCCACACCTATTGCTGATTATGCAATTGCTTAACCCATTTTAAATCAGAAACTTTCAATGACATTAACTGGATGGTAAACTAGAATGCAAGCTAAAAAATTGCAGGAATCTTCTTAGAAGTATTTGTCTCTTTATCCTTCACATGTTTTTTATTAATTTTTCATTAAGATGTGTAATTATTCTTCAGCTAGAAACATCTGCCTAGAAGAAATTAAAATTTAGAATTTAAATGTATAATGTTAACTTTACTGACTTTTTTCTGAATTGTGAATAAAAAAGATACTAACCCTTGGACCAAAGATAAGGCCAACAGCAATATTAATCAAAGGAAAGAACATGATTTAGCGTCAAAGCAAAACCTTTTCTATTCAGATATCATAGCTGGATTTTTATTTCACCTCCTCCCTAAGATGAAAATGGGTTTACACAATGTCACAAAGGTCGATAACCTACTACTTAAAAAATTTAGAGGTGACTCATTCATTTTTCAGTAGGATACCACTTTGTTCAGAAACACGTCATCTTTGAACTTTTTGCTTCGGTAAAAGAAAATAAAGAAAGAGAAGGATATTTTTTTAAACTACTAGGACATTGTGACAGGAATAACTGGAGAGGTAACTAGAGATTAAACCTATTCAATATTGCTGAACTTAAAAAAAATGAGCTGATACAGAAAACTCAACATTAAGTGCATTAACAAGGCACTTACATTGGTATATATATTTGACTATGACTTTGATATAATACTAAAGTTTTATGGCTCACATAAAGATTTATGGGATAAAAACATCCATCTAAGTCACTGAAACAATAACAGTCTGTTTAATTATTTTGTCAAATAAGTAAAATTATACTGTATTTATGGCTAGGAATATTCAATTTGTCATCCCTAGAACAGATGCCAGGTTTCCTTCCATTCACATTTGCTTTGTAAAACTCCAAGAGTCATAGAATAATCCTATTATGATAAGGAAAAACCAAATGGAAACCATCTGGATTCTCAAACCATCCAGACTACCATCAACACTATTCCAGATCTCTCACTTCATAGGGAAAAGGATTTGTTAACAACTTTTAAACACGTTCAATCATTTCAGACTTCCTTTCCAGGCTTGTCTACATGTGCCACACATCATTTAAGCTAACACCCTTAAAATAGCTGAGCAGGGACAAAACTAAGCTTAAGAAAAGACATTTACTACTTAATTCTTCTGTTATATAGTTGCTGCATATCAAAAAGCAATGTGAGGGGGTAAAAAAAGAGAAGATAGTTACTCTACAGTTCTTCATATTCTTTCAGATATATTATCCATTTAGATAATATTTGCAGAAGTACAGAACTAGCATCTTTCAAACAACAAAGTATCTCTCAGCAACATCTGTCCCTCAATACTGTGTAGTGGCAAAAATGCACAGGTTAAGGCAAAGTGGGCTAATCTGTCTCTGTTTCTTCCTGGAGATGTGAAAATGCAGGAGGTTGGGAAAAACCTGAGGAATGTAACATGAGCTGCTTTTTATAATATCCAGGTGCCACTGGTTTCAGGACAACTCTAACATAGGCAAAATAATCCACCCAGCAAAAAAACTGACAGCAAAAGCAGCAGCAGTGGAAGACATCTCCATGTCACTCCACTATCCCACAGAAGTCTGGAGAAAACATAATTGTGTATTACAGCTATATGCTGTACTATTACATGAATGCAGAGCTGCAGGACTCAGAGATGTGGGATGGAAAACTCCTCAGTGCTACCTACCAGTGGTTTTGTTTCCAAGAGAAAGACCTGACTGTGTTCTGAAATCTAGTGAGATGAACAATACAAGGAGTACACAAGCAATTCCACACTGCTTCACTCAGAGGCAGAAAAGGGGGGAAATGAGAGTCTCTTTCCTTAAGAAATGCTTCCTGAGCCTTTGATGTTATCAAGTAACTTTCAATAATATTAGAGTGACAGTGTAGGGTATTTTGAAACTAGGAGTTCTTTGAGGTGATGAACAGTAATAGGAATTGCTCTGGGCAGTTACTACTACTACTGAATCACTGCCAAGAGAAATCTCTCTCTGGCATCAAACAAATCAGTTCTGAAAGATTCTTGCACATTAGTTTTTAAAACACTGGGTTCCGTATATGACAGAACTGAATGTTACAGGTTTTAGGAAGAGAAGAAGGGAAAGACACACTTTGACAATCACTAACCAGTCAGTCCCAAAGCAAGAGCACCGTCCACTGAATACCGGAATCTCTCTGAACTACAACATGTGAATTGGAGTAGATGAAATCTGATGTGGTCCTAAAAACAAAGGAAACTAACTTCACTTCCTTTCTTTCAAGGACTAGGTGAAGATTAATTAAATGTTCAATATACAAAATACTTCTTTTGCAAGAAAAATTTAGCCTTGGAATTCTGGAAGAGCAATAGCTTACAGGAGCACCTGCAGTGATGCAATCTGACAGTCTTTTTTCCCACAGACTTACAGGAGCAGTCCCCCAAGGGCAGCACTTGAACCACCACAGCATAAACCTCACCATTCAAAAGCAGCGCTAGTATCTGATTTTCAGCCTCTATTCACTTTCTAGGGGTCAATGTGCTAAAAAGCTACCTTATGCTGGAAACAACTCAAAAAACCCCAGAACTGTAAACTGTGCGGCACCCAAACAAGCAGATGATGCAAAGATTCCACTCTAATGACAGAAATTAAGAAAAGGTACAGAAGGATGGCTGGATTCTTTTCATCCCTTCATGATTCAGGGACAGGGGAAGAGGAACAGAGAAGCAGACAACCACAGAGGCAATGTTGCTACTCTGGTCAATACCCTGGCCACCACTTCTGTCCCAATTATATGGACATCCACAGCAAGCTGCTGGCAATGGTGGGACTGCAAGGTTGGCCTCCTTGAGAAGAGAACAGGACCTGCTGTGTGCCAGACATATCCAGTTCCACCTGAATACACACCTCAGGACACAGCTGAGCCCATCAACCAAGCTGGTGGCGCCTCTGTGAAAAAGTATTTAAGAAAGGGCACACACACCACACAGGCGGAGAAGCAGGAAAAGAGTGAGAAACAGCAGTGCCAACACCAAGGTCAGAGAAGTATATGCTCCATGGTAGAGCAAATACTCCAAAAAGGACTGCAGCCCACGGAGAATCCACACCAGAGCAGAGGATGAGTAAGAATGAAGGAGTAGCAGAGAACCACAGTCCTTCCGTGAGCAGTTCATTGCCTCACTGAAGGGACTGAGCGCCACCTGTGGTGATAACAAGGGGGAAGGAGAGGAGTCTGGAGTGAAGCTGAGGATAGGGGAAGTGGGGATGAGAGGTGTTTTCCTGAAGTGTTTTAATGCTTGCTTCATTTTCTGGTTTTGTTTCACAATATCTGAATCAGTCAATATCTATTAATCAGTAATAAACTAATTTATTTCACTTGAGTCTGTTTTGTCCACGATGGTTACCAGGAAGGGATCTCCTAGCCTTAACCTTGACCCATGAACTTTCTCATTCTTTCTATTTACTCCCCTATCCCGCAGGATGGGTAGAGAGAGAGCAAGTGGCCATGTAGTGTTTGGCTGTGGGCCGAGGGCACCCGGCCACCCCTCCTACCTAGAGGTGGCTGTGTGCCGAAAGGGCACTGATGGCCAGTGTGGGAAACAGAAAACTCTCAGAAGCTGTGTGAAAACAGATTTCAGAATAGAGGAATGCAAGAATACAGATATGCAAGGACAGGAAACAAGTTTGTGTTTTTAAGCTGTGTAGAGATAGGCTTTAGAAAGTATAGTAATCAAGATAACTGAAAAATGTAACCTTAATAATGAAGATTATCCATTGTTTTCAAACTACAACAAGCAGACATTGTTACAAGCAAAGTGTAATGCAGTTTTAATGATTGGCCTAAGCAAACACTTGTAAGCTTTTAACATTGTGCCATTGGCTAGAAAGTTTTTAAAAAGGTATTGTAACCAAGATAATTTGGCTGTGATTGTAATGACACGAGCTTTCAACATCTTTCATGTCTTACCTTGTACCAATGAGACTGATGCTGAAGAAAAAGCTCAAGGAATGCCCACCTGCAGCCCTGTCCTGTTATTAATAATATAAAGAACCAACAGGCCAAGGACTGTGACATGGATGCAGCAGAAGGACAAGGCATAGCAGCATCAAACAGCATTTTCTGATCTCTGTTGCTGGCTTTAACCTCCAGATATTCAAGTTTCTCAGGTAAAACAACCAGAAATAATATATGCACAATTTAGTTACAAGCATTGCTTAAAATTATAATGCCTTGAAACCATAGCCAAGGAGCATCTATCCCTTCAGGGGAGCAGCTGTCTGCACAAGGTAGGCACAGGATGGAATCTAATTCAGACTTCAGAGGTAGCAACATTCTCACCTCTTTCTGAAATGAGAATCTCTTGCTTGACAGTCATCTCATTATTATTTTTACATTTAGGATATTAAACCATTATTCATATTTCTTTCATCTTTTCTGGTTAGAAAAGCAAGCCGAAATTAAAAACGCTACTTGGAACTATCTGTTCCACGGCAAAAAATGAATTGTGCTTCCATCTGACAGCACGAAAAGCATTTCCCACTGGGGCATTAAAGTGAACATAGATTTAGGAGCAGGGGGAGCTCTCAGTGCTGGCGGGAGCCGGGAGAGCCCAGGGGACAGCGGGAGCCGAGCCCGGTGAGGCACCGAGAGCCGCCGGGACCTGTCGGCAGGGCTCCCCAGCCGCTCTATTTTTATTACGGTATGTTTTGCATTCAGACTTTCCACTGCAGGCGGCCCGGGTCAGGGGATCCGCTCTGCCGGGGGAATCTGACAGGTCAGCTCAGCCAAAGTTATTTATAGAGGGCGGGGGACTGAGGGAAAGGATGCGATCGGCATCGTATTCTTCTGCCGCGGGGCTGCGGACTGGGAGAGGCACCCAGGAGCAGCCCCCGCTTCGCCCCTCAGCACAGCCGGGCAAGGCGGCCGAGGCCGGGAGAGGGGACAGCCGCTGGACACGGGCACTGCCGCCGCGAGAGCCAAAGGGACAAAGCCCAGGGCCTCTTCCTTCCCTCTTTCTCCCCACTTGAACTCGTGCAGCCTGTCGGGCAGTGAGGGACACCCCACACACCTGCTGGAGCCCGCGGGCACAGGTCCCAGCAAGGGGAAGGGGCTCTCCCGCCCTGGCACCCAGGGGCACCCAGAGTGGGCTGAGGACAGCTCCAGCTGACACTGCAGATGCTCACAAGTCAACAACTGACTGCGGAGGGCCGAGAGAACTAAGAAGTCATAGGCAATGAGAGTAGTCAGGCTGGAGCTATCTGGGTACTGTCTTCAGTCACTCTTATGAGTGGGAAGACCTTTACAAGGAGAATTTAAGCCTTCTTTTTCCTACTATGACAATTCATCACTTCACAGCTGGTTATCACCTACCCTTCTCTCCTGGCACTGGAGAACTGCATGTACCCAGGCTGCCACTTATGAGGTCCATTTCTTTTTGGCAGGGAAAGAAACTGGGACAGACTATAAGCACCAGTATTTCACACTGCCCCCCTCAAGCCCTGCTGCTTACTTAGCTGGCTTCATCCTGAAGGCATTTAAATATCAGGAGGTGTCTGGCAGCCACATTTGGAAGGGCCTAAGCTGCATGTGCATGTCTAAAACTGCCCTGCTGCAAGTGGCCTGACATCCACCCCTGCCAAACCCTGGCTGGCATTCAGAAATAAGACATTCATCTGGCCTTGTAAGCACTTGCTAAGGATACCTGACATGCTGACAGGACTCTTCCCACACAATGCAGCTATAACCACCAACTTTTAAAACCTGACTACTCTAGTAGATAATAGGGCCATTGTGTGTAACTGCCTAACAGCATGATCTGCTCATCCTGAAAGCAGATGGCATGGTACCCAGGGTCTCCTGATCCAGGAGGGTCAAAGACACAGCTCCCACCTCCTAAGGAAGTGCTAGTAGTACTTACACTGTGTCTCCTGGTTTGGGATGAGCTGAGTCTGCTGGGCCTTAGCATGGCAAAGATTTACAGGGTTCAAACATCCACTTAGCTACACTGCTTGAAATGCTGTCTTCCTGCTTGTGTACAATGGATTTGTTTCTGGTTCAGCATTTGTTGGTTAGAGCAGCTGAATTTCTTTCCAAGATCCAACCATCCCATCCCTTACCTGTTCCACCTTCCCTTGAAAGGACCATTCTCCTTCTGACAAATGAGATTTCTGTCTAGGTGCTTATCCACCTCAATCTCTGCACACATTCCTTGTCTGGCTATGCAAGTAATGACAAGAAATTATTTGTCTGGCAACACATGGATTTCATATAATACCAGGACAGTAATGTTCCTCAAGGGAGGTGAGTGCTAAGACCTAAACATGTATATCAGCTTAGCAGGAAAAGAAAAATTTTAAAAAAGGGCAACTCCTACATTCAAGTAAACCCACATTTTAAAATAATTACTGGCACTGTTAACAATCCTGGCTTTCACTTGCATCTGCAGACATCATCTAATACATAACAGCCAAACAATAACAGAGATATATAAAATTGCCTTGTGCACATTTCATAGAACACCTCCAATCACCATGTATTTCAAAACATCTACATGCAATACTTTTAATTCACCGGACACTCAAGATATCTGCATACAGTCAAGTGCCAGCTAAGGCTTGTGGAAAGGAAGTGAATATTTTCTTAAGTATTTTATAGTTTCAGCTCTAGAAGACTCAGGAAAAACAATATTTTGTCCTGATGGCCTCATGAGATACTAAGAGCACAAGTGAACTCCTCTAAAATGGGAAAGCGTACTGTGCTGCCTGGCTCACCCCCACGAGAGCCTTCTTGGGAAAATGAGTGCTGGTCTCTTCCTTCAAAATGCTGAGTGAGGATTACATGTGGGGTTGGAGGGCCAGGCTTCTCCACAAGCAGAAAGACCCATCCGCCTGTTGGGGTACTTTATAAATGGCCTTTGGAGGGGGAAAAAAAGTCGTGACCCTTTCATTTCTAAAAGAGGTTTGAACTGTTTAGGATTCCCTTGTTCATCTGGAGGAGTCCCCATCTTTCTACAGATGGCCAAGGTCCTCTGGGTATGCCACCAGCTTTTATAGGGACACAGGCAGAGCAGTTCTCTAACCTCTTGTATTACAACTTTTTAATTGTTTGGACTATTTCAGTGCTCATTCATCTATGTGCCACAGCACCCAAGAAGCTTATAAAAGAGATCTCCAATTAGAGCATCCATTAAAAAACAAACTAAAGAACTTAGTCCTGTTGACTGGTCCATCCTTTAGTAGCACAGGAAGGGTGTATACAGCCACATGGAAAAATCCACTACTACCATACTCTTACTGCTGAAAACCAAAACTTCCCAAGAGAACCAGTGAATGCATTAAAAGCTCTAGATATTTGATTTCACTTCAGAGTTTCACCATCTCAACCAGACTGCTAGTAATTTAAGTTAGTTAATTAATTACCTGACATGAAATGCATCCAAGGACTCTGCATTTTAAATCAAGTGGAGCAATGACACTACTGAAGTATTCTGCTGTGTTTATAAACTTATGAAAACCCCTGCTCTTCCATTTTGGTCGCGTACGATCCGTGCGACAGCGCGAAAAGCTCCGCCGCCCTCTCCACAAGAGCCACGCATCAGGCTCAGCACTCCTGCGCGGCGCTGCCGGTCCCTCCCGGCTGCGGAGAGGGCGAGGGCAGCCGGTCCCTCCCTGCGGCCGCCCCGCTGTACAGCTGCGGCCCCCGCCGCGCCTGCCCCTCTGACAGCCCCCGCCCGCGCCGGGGACACTGGGGAGACACCTGTGCCCCGAAGAGAAGGGCAGGCTGAGGGGACCCACACTAACACAGCGACCACCTCCTGCAAGTTCCCTCTCGCCCCCTCTTACGCAGCCTCTCCCCTAAGGACAGACGCCCTAATCCCTCCCCACAGGTGCGTGCTGGGAGACTGCACGCACCCGCGCCATCCCCTTCGGACACTTGCAACCACAGAGGCTGCCTGTCCCTGGAAGGAAGACGTGCCCTCTCTGTGACCTTATGCAGGATAACCTCCTCCCGTGGGTGGTGGCGGCCAGCGGTACCATCCCGCCGAAGCGCCGTAGGAAGGGACTGGGGTCCCTCCACCCGCTGCCAGAGTGCACCGACGCAAGGCTAAAGCCAGCAACCCCTGCCGGGGGGCAACTACCGCGCCGGGGTCAAGGCGC
>VWYI01018148.1:17329-29419 GCA_013399455.1 Anthoscopus minutus
CCAGGCGGCCCCCGCGAGGAGGCGAGCGCCCTGAGGTTCGCCTTACCCGGCTGGCGGCGAGGACCTGCCGGTAGCGCTCCTCCTCCTCAGGGAACTGTTGCGTGGGGAGCATGCTTCGGCTGCTGCTGACCCCTCTCCACTTTGGCCGCCCCCTCACTCTTCTCTACCTCGGTCTCTGTCGAACTGCTCCCACCCACCTCCCGCACATACACACTTGCGGCGAGGGCTTCGCATTTTGTCTGTTCTGCAGACTCCCCCTCCCCGCTCCTCCACCCAATAATAATAAACCTCCGCGAGAAAGAGCCACATCCCCACCCCTTTCACACACAAGGCTCTACCCCTTGGGGACAAGCTGAGAGACAGCCCACTTGCTAATTTTGCCCTAAAGCCGTCCCCCAGGGAGGGCGGATGAAGCGGGCACAACCTTTGCGCCCCGCCATCCCCTCATCCGGTTAAGGGACGGCTCGTCACGCTGCGAAGGGATGCAGGTGGCAACACAAGCCTGAGTAAGAGATGATGTAAGGGGCAAGAACCCGGGGAGCTCGCCCCTCGCACCTCTTACCTTGGCTCGCCGGGGTTCCGCCGCGCCTTGGCCCCCGCGTCGCCTGGACGCGCACTTAACGGCTGAAGCGATCCGAAGCACACGGACCTGCAGGCGCTCTCGGCCCACCGAGTCGAGGCGCAGAGTTCAGAGCGGAGGTTGGCAAGCGTGGGCCAGACTTCCCAGATGTCTTCATTCATCCGCGGTTCCCGGCTGGATTTCCGTGCGCTTTATTTTACGTTACGGTTAGGCAAAGGCTTTCTTTTCAGCCCGGGGACGGAAAGTTTGGCGCCTGCAGGGGCTGCAGCGCTTCCCTCTGTAGCACAGACGCTGGCCTGTCGCTGCCCAGTCGCTAAGGCTCCAGAGAGCTGAAATAGGCGCTCGCACCGCAGAAGCGGAGGGGAAGGAGCTCCGGCAGGAAGAACCTCCTGGAGCCAACGACAGGTTTCTCCAGCTCCTTCCCCGCAGGGAGGCTCCAGTCCCAACCCCTGGCGACAAGCCTGCCGTGCACCGTCCCTCCCCTGCGAGGAAGCGCTGTGCGGGAGAACAGCGCTGACCCGACGACGTTAGCCCTTGTCCCCGCGCAGTGCTGGCCCTAACCGGCCCCAAGGATCTAGAGCTGGAGGAATGTGCTGGTTATCGCATACCTGTCTCAGGCCAAGAGACAAGTGTCGCCTGAAGCTCCAAATGACAAAGCAAATGTTCTACTCCCATGAGTTATCTGTTTTAAGATCTGCGTTTGATCTATTTGTCCCCTTGCCCTGTATTTGCATTCAAAGCTGTCAAGTCTGACTGAAGCCTCAGTCTGCACACACAACAGAGCTCACCAATGTTATCCAAGAATGAGAGTCAACAGGACAAAAGGCAAAACAATGAGTACAAAATGGGCAGAAGTGTGTGCTACCAGAATAAAAGCAGTCAGGACACTTCTAAGAGTCACAGAAAGATGTCACTGGAACTGCAGCTGGGTTCTGAGATGACATCTGTAAACCAGAAAGGCTTCCAGTTTTTACTGTGCATGATTTAGTGCTTCTGAAATGCTATCATTCAAAATCTGAAACAGAAAACACCCAAGAAAATGTGAATCACTACCTCTCCATGAATATGGCTTCCACCCCTTGCACTCAACAGTGATACCCCTCATAAGTATTTGTATTTGTAAATATAAACATATATGTGTTTATATATATTTATATATATATATTTATAAGATTAAAACTTCTTAGCTTTCTTCTTCCAGTTTCTTTTCCATACCTTCAGATACAGACCCTGTTACTTGGTGTGCAAATGTTACGGTGTAAACAGTGTTCTCCATGCTTCTGAAGTGCAAATGTATTTAAGAGGCTTTTGTTCATGGTAAGTCAGTGCTGCACTTTCTACCCAACCAACATCTCTTCTGACTAACCTCCAGCATCTAGAGGAAAACTGTGGTGGTTTTAAAACAATTGCACAAAAAATACGAAAAGCACAGAAAGAGAGAGAAGCAAGACCATTCATGCAAAATCGTCATACTGCTTAATGTAAAACAAATATTTTGTGCTGTAATGCAGGAATGCAACCATAATTTGTGATTCATTACAGAAATTAGGCAGCCTTATCAAAATTCTAGTAACAATAAATGAAAACTTTTATCTAAGAGGTGCAGTAGATGACTCTGACTGCAAAGCCAGCTTGGCCTTGGCTGAGGATGGCCTCAGCTGGAGAACTGTGAATTCCAAACCCCAAGCCAGTCTTGACTCCTAACCTAATACTAATCTCCTTCAATAGGAGAGCCACTGAGACTGGAGTTTCACAACAAGATTCAGCAACACACAAAGCAGGCCTGAGCAAATCTGGTTCTGTTGGTGATTTTGTGGAAATCACTGATGACTGAACAACAATCATTTAGCTTAAATAATGCTTGGTTGAATCAAGCCACAGTTCCCTCAGAGTATGACTATTTTTACACTTATAGCTGAGTTTGATGTATTACAGTTCATATTCATACACTATCCATACCACAGACTTGTTTTCTGGTACCATGACATATAGACATCTTAATGCAGTGTTCAAATAATTCATTAACATCTAACCATCTTTCCATCTTTGTGGAAAGAAACATGTATCATTATCTTATAATTTATTTGACTTCATTTGATTTTCTTCCCTAATTTTTATTGCATTTATTTTCCTAGGAAATACAAAACACTACAGGTTCTTAATATTCTAATTCTCTAGAGCAAATTACTCATTTACTTGAATAAGGGCAGACAGGAATACAAATATATTCATGAAGCAAGAAAAGGGAGCAATTTAAATGTTCATAGATAACAACTGGCAACATGATGAAACCAAAGCAGAAGAGGGATATCCAAACTAAATGGAAATGAGGACAGGGTCACACATGAACTGTCCAAACAAGAATGCTCCACCTTAAAGCACACACCAGAGAGCAGCTGCCACACCCATCAAGCTTCCACTGCCTGGAACACACTTCAGACCAAGCATCTCTGTGTTCTAACCTCCCAACACATAAGCTCATCACTCAGAGAAAGCTGGCACAGGGCAGATGTATTATGGAGGCTGAACTACTGCTCAGATGATAAACTCAAGAGTTCTCTGCTTTAAAGCCACAATCAAATATAGATGCTTTTATGAACAAATTTTGGTGCTATCTGCTTAGTATCATTTCCTTCTCTAGCAGTTCAGCACAAATGTCTCATAAATCAGCTATATTTCTCCCTGTGAGGCAAAAAAAAGTCTACTAAGTCCATTCCCATTTGTTTCATCTTAATCCACTTCCCCAACCCATTCTCACAATTCTGTCAGAGCAGTAACATGAAGGAACACAATTACATAATTCCAGCATTAATCTGAGAAGTAAGAACTATCACTGCCAGAGAAGGGGGCCAAAAAGCATACCTAAAACTTGGGCTGCAGTATGTCAGTCATCATTACCTGGAAAGTTTGCTGCTTCACAACACCAGACCTTGAGAACAAGCAGTTTTTCAAGTTGTTTTTGATATATTTATTGTCTGACTTGGTTTTTACATTAAATTAACACACACAATGGATTTGATATTGTTACAGGGAAAAAACTTGCCCTAGGAGTTTCCAATCCCAAACACACTGACCAGCTCTAAGAACCTTCTCAGTGGAAGGATAAATTTTCACTACAATGCATCCAGAATTAGGAAAAGCCCCAAGTTTCTTTTTCATTTTACCCATTTAAATTAAATATTCTTCATCTTAAGTCATAATTAGGCTTTTATCACTGTAATTTCCCCTCAACAGCAGGTCAAATTATATAATTTGTTTTAACATATACTGATCAATATGCATTTTTTGCAAGGTGTTAACATTCAAAATATTTGCTCATTACATTACATAACAGTACATTACATATAAATTGCTATCAAACCCTACCTTCAATTCAAAATTTCCTTTCTAAAATTGCCGTGTTTCATTAATATTGAATAAAAGGTGATTTTATCTGTACCTTTTACTTCAAAGGTTGTTGACAACATGCAGCTCCAACCAATGATAGGAAAAATATTAACAATAAAAATATTTTAAAGAAATAAACAAAAATCTAGTGATTTAGTAAACTGCAGATTGCTTGAACCCCCACACTTTTTTATGCCAAGAAATAAATATCTGGTTCAGTAGGCAGACCAACAGAGTGCCGTGACTCAGATGGTTGGATAAGATATACAGAACTATTTTGAATAAAATTTCAAAAATAGGTATGCCTTGCATATGCAAGGTTCAGAAGAGATACAAATCCTTTAAGAAAGGGAATATGCCCACTCACACATACCTTTGTATGAACAGAATGAATTTGTATAGTAAAAAAGCATGGCAATCTTTAATGAAGATGATCAATGAAAAGCCTCATCCTCTCCAGTATTTCCCATAAATATGCAGAAAAGAATACTAAGAACTTCTTCAAACATATAACAAGTGCAGTTAATTAGTATAATTTGCTAGAGAGAGGTTTCTTTTTGCCGGAGAAGCAAGGATAAACTTTCAATTGTACTTATTTTAAAGCTAGTAGTAAATGAAAAAAATTAGTGATAGTCATCCAAGATAAAAGCTGTCTCCACAATGTTCTTATTCATGTTGATTTCCATATTTCAGCCAGAAAGGCATTTTTCTGTACTTTAGGATAACCCATCGCATTTTACTTACCTGAACAAAAATACCTCTCGTTTTCCCTTAGTGACAGAAGAATTACTGACATATACAATCACACAATAGCATCACCTTGCTCTGCTAGAGAAAACATATCTGGAATTATCTTCCAGGTATTAATATGATAGAAAAAATGTTAAAGCAACAATATGAAACATTGTTTACTTTTTACACTAGAAAATAAGAAATTCAATGGAGATGCAACTTTGCGTAGTGTAATTTCAATTAATTCTACAACTTCAAATACTAATGGTCTGACACATAACTAATATGCATCTCTAAAATGTCAATTTAAAAAAAATTACTATAGAATAGCATCAATCCATGCTAAATATTGCCAGGTTTTCCACAGCCTTCTCCTCATTCACCTAACATCAGTGAAAATTTCAAAAGAAACTTATTTTATCCCAGTTTTCTTAATCTATGTCATCAACAGCTTCTGCCTTTTTGCAGCTTTTCTATTTTATTTTCTTGCTGCTGAATCAGAATTACAATTGGATATCTGCTCAAATTAATACTGGGACCCTTTACAAGTAAGTCAAAATCAAACAGAAGAACTTTCAAGTAAACTGCAACATTTTCAAGTAAACTGCAACAAATGGTCCCAGTGCTTTTGCAGAATATGTGATAAAATTATATGCCTGAATTACAAGGGCATAATACTAATACTCGTTGGCTCTGTATCCCATTTTTTGCAGAACTTGTAATCACTTTGCAATAACCTGCAATGCTCAACTATCAGCAAAAGGTTTCTAGCAGAGGCTTAAAAATTCAGTTTTCTGATTTCCCCATTCCTAAATTTAACTTGCAGTCTCTCATCTGAGACTACATAGCTTCTCTAATAATACTGAAGCCAGATAAAAACCTTCCAGTTCTACCAACCAATACTGATAATCTTAAGCAAGGTATTCAAAACTGTCAGTAAGTAAATATTTAAACATTTAGAAGTTTAGCTAGATGGTTTAAATGTGACTACCAAGCACCACCCCGATGGCTTCAGAACATCATATAACTGTACTGTTATACTATCCAATTACAATTTTGCACATCTATGCAAATATCCAACTCTGACATTTAGGCATATGAACAGTCAATTGATACTCTTAAGTTTTATTTCAAAGTGTTTTGCTGCTGCTGGCAATTGGAGCAACAGTGAGAATACACTCCTGTACCCTGAATCTTCTTCATATCCATGTTCAGCACGTGTATCTGTCCACTAAAGGAACTTTTCAGTTACTTCAGTTTTAAGGAAACAAGGGTGGGGTGAAAAAACGAAAAAGCAAACCCCACAGTTTGTAAGGGGTGGCCACTGTTTTGTTTGTGATATAGCTGAATTGAAAGACAGTTCACATTTTCTTTTTCTGAACTAAGCTCTGAACAAGGCTCCAGAATATTCAAGCCTAAGTGACCCGAGGTTTCCTGCTAGTTGTCATAATTAAAACTGGTGTGAAGCGAAGAAATTATTGTATGATACAACATAAAGATTAGCATAAGAACACTAACCTTCAATAAACCACTAAGCTGATTTTACAGGAAACATATATTGAATAAAGCATTTTATACTAAGCTATTCTTAATATTATGAAATGGAAACAAGGAAAAGTAACATTGTTAATAGAAGAGATGTTAACAAATCTCAGTCAAACGATCAGCACTTCAGTGTAGACTAGAATTTACTATTACTTTCAGTGTCTGAGTTTAATTTTGTGCTGTGTATGTAATAACACAAAAGGTGGTATTTCTTCCCTCCTCTGCAATTTTCTTAGCAAATAGTATACATACGTAATCTATGCTTATTAAGTTTTGTTACACACAGACTAACATTCTAGGAATAATAGCTACCTAAAGTCCAACTGAGGTATATTAAATATTGAGTTGTTTTCAGTCATTGTAGACCATGAGCCATGCAACCATCACAACAGCAACTCCGAACACTGGCAGCATAATGAGATTCTTGTACTTTTGCCATGATGATTGTTCAATTTCTACCTCATCCTTTCTTCTCTTATTCTTTCTTCGCCCTTTTAATCTGTTTTCAAAAGCTTCCAGTTCAGCCTAAATAAAGAGAACCACAAATAACTGACATTTGTTTCAGAATTAAAAAACAAGGAAGTATGAAGGTTTTAAGTAACATTACCAAATAACATTTAATACAAGTTAACTGTCAGGCAATGGAAGTTAAACGTCAGAGATGAGATGGTAGCACTACATCCCACAGGTACAAAGCACATTGTCTTCAAGTATTAAACCATTGTTTAGGTTCCTATAAAAACAGTAGAAATATAGCCAGCTGAAGTTTTGTGTGCTCAGTTTCAGTTTTAGGCTGAATACATTAAACTAAAATAAGACTGTTATTTCCATGAAATATGTTAAAAATATTTTTTTCCTATTAAAAAACACTTGCATTCAAGCTATTTTACTAACTTCTATAAGAACATGGGCTGAAATCTTCAAAGACATGCACTCTGCCAAAAATAAATTAATGAAAACATAAGTAACTAAAAATCTATGCTATTTCCCTCAATACTTTATATTTGCATGCTCACTTCATTTTAGATTAATTGCTATAATTTTAGATATGCACAAAAATATTCCATTTGTTAAGTGTTAGAACATGCACATTAATCACTCATATGACTGTAAGAGGTATATAATATCCTCCAACAGGAAGCACATGCCTATAGGCCCACAAATGGAGCAGAACAATCACAAAAGTAAGAATACCAGGCTTCCAACAACGAATGGTAGTTTCAGGGTGCTATCTGAAATAAACAATAGGATCTCTGATCCCTGTTCCTCATCTCCCTCCACATTTTTTTAAAAGACCATCAAGAGAACACAGAAAAAACTCATTTAATGAATGTACAAAATTGAAATAAAACTGGAACTCGGTAGCTTAGAATAAAGAGTAAAGATTAAGATGAGGTTCCAATGAGAAGGCATCGAATTGCTGGGAAAATTAGAAGACATGCTCTCAAGACCTGAGACAGACTAAAATTAGAAAAAGTCTGATGATTATTTGGATTTTTGGTCAAGTTGTTAGCTACAAGAAAAAATATGGGAGAAAGCAGTAGGGAGCAGCATGTGGGGATTGGCTGGGCAAAAGGCACAAGACTGAGCTGAAGCAGTGACAAAGCCATGAGAGGAAATAAATCAGTGTGACTACAACTGCAGTGCTGCCAGGAAGAGGGACTAATACAATACAGTAGGTGCATTAAAAACACAAAAAAATACTGTTTGGGAAATAGAGTAGTAGTTCAGTAAATAAAATTTTCCCTCAGAACTCAAGGTTGCCTGATGTCTGGTCTTCCTCCACTGACAGCAAATATTTGTCAGAGTTTCACAAAGCAGCTCTTCCCTTCCTGTGCCAGATACTACTGTTAGCAGAAGAAACGGACCTATTTTGATGTCTATTCCTTTGTACGTAATAAAGGCAGAAATTGTTGGCACTTCTCTGATGATATGGAAGAGTTCAGACAAAGTCACAGCCTATTTGAAACAAGATCACTCTCAACTAGCTAATCCTCCCTTAGAAAAGCAAAGTATTTTAATGAAACAGTTTTTCAAAATCCAAATCCTGGAGGCAAGGGCAGAGTCTTTACGGTTTTATAGACAACATGGCAGTATTCCATTTTAGACAGACACTTAAAGTAAAATTTGGGGCTTCTTCAGTTACTATACACTTGTGATCGGTACATTTTAAAAGCAGAAAGTTCTATAATTGCCATAGTTAAAAGACAGGTCTCAAACAAAATTATGTAATAGCTATTGAACTGCTTTCCTAGTGAACTCTACAAAAACCTGTCTAAAAGTAAGTATATAATTTCAAAAAACAAAATACAGAATGAAAAAAAACTTGTTGGTACAGAATATGAGAGACAAGCCATCACTTCCCTTGAAAAGCTACCTACGTATTTTGTGTTAACTGCCACATTCCTGAAGTGACAATTCCTGAATGACCTCTGAGTCTTCAAACAAGCTTGATTCTTCAAGCCAAACAAGCCTAGGGTTTTTAATTTAGCTAAGAACCTAACTTCTTTGTATATAAACATAATAGAAGTAAAATGAAATGTATTTATTTAAACTGTATACTCAAAATATCTAGTTCAGCGTTGCTCAGACAATGGATTTTGTTCTTTCATGTGTTATTCACTATATTCTTCCTGCACTGAAAGGAAGTAGCATTCCCATGGGAAATTATAGCTAAATGAATGCAAAAAACAGTGACAAAGTGTATTTTCTGAAAGTGAGAATACATTTTTATTAATAGGGGAGAGGAACAGTTGATTTTTTAACTTTTAAGGATCTGTTTAAAATTTTCATTTGTACATAAAAAAGGAAACAAAAGCTTTCATACAACTCAGTAACTTACACTTCAGGATTAAGACCCTAACTTCCAGTATTGAAACTCTAAACAGTTAGTTTGATAATTTAACCAAATCTTTTACAATGGAGAGGGACAGAAAGAGCTTGGTGTGAACTGTTAAATAATCAAAGCACTGATCTTTTTTCCACGTCTAGCAATTGTGAAAACCCTGGCTTCACAGGGTGCCTCTGAATTAGAAGCAGAGGGAAAGTTTGGCTGCTAGGGCCATGACAAGAAGTCTAGCCAAGCCACCTCTTCCACTAAGAAACAAGTGATTCCATCTGTAAATGGTATTAGCAAAAGTTGCTACCAAATATAGCAAATACCGAAATACAAATGCACAGACTTAATAGGGCACTAACTAGTTTGTATATAAAACATTCAATGAAGTATTAAACAAAATAGGTTTAAAAAACTGTGACTAACAGATGAACAGTCTCTACAAAAATGTGCTAAAGATATTGAGGAAGGTGGTACAAGACATAAACTTTTGTCAGAGGGGAGTACACTCAAAAATATACTCTTAATGTGACCCAACACCCTACAGCAGTCATGTCCTCCAATTTCCAACAACAGATGGCAGATTATGAGTTCTAACTGGATGGGAAGCAATGTTACATAAAAAGGATGCAGTAGTTGAGGTTAGTACTTGCATGCAGTTCTAGAGCCTATTTATTAGTTACAGCTGTCCCTTTTTTTTTACAATTTATCTTTCTTTTTTAGTTTTTTTGTCCTACTGTTTCCTAATGCACTAAATAACTAACAACTCTTACTTAATCTTTTAACAGGGTTCTTTATGTATAGGTGAAGTTTTCTATCCCTGAATTTGCATCCATCACAAAACACATATGCAGAAGCAGTTGCCATATAATTCATAAAGTTACTACTGTTGGGCTGGAACTGTGAGACTTCAGAGAATGCAAGTAGAAAGCAATGGTGGTGTGAAAGAAACAATCACTGCTGAAGAACCCACCCAAATTCCAGCACACTATGTTGGTAGAGTTAATCTGACACTAATAGAGAGGAACCTCCTTACTGAGACTTTACTAGAGGGACTATAAGTTAAGTGATTTTGAGCAGAAATCATTAGTATTTGGGTGGGATGCCTTCTGGAGTGCATGAAAACACTCAGTGCAAGTCAAACATCAGTAATTTGGCTTTCTAAATTACTTAGAGCCTCAGCTCTAAGACGTTAAACGTGTGTTCTTTACATGTTTAAATGGCCATTAGCATACTTTAGTACTTAGTTTGCAGAACCAACACCTACACATTTCCTCCATCCACTTTGTTTCAGACACCTGTATGTAAGTTATACTTCCTGACCTATATGCCAGAAGTAACATTTCCAGGGTCAGCTTAGAGAACAAGAAGAATTAGGTGAACTGTCTAGGAGTTATATGAGGGAAGAGGTGCTCAATACTGTAGACAGTTGAGATATGAATGTTGCAATTAACATTGCAGGATGATCACAAAACAGTGCCTGGTGCCCTGGACAACAGATGCATAACCACGCTTTTCTTGCAGGATAAGCAGACAAGGTTCCCCTCTGCCAAACATAAACAGGCTTTGCCAGAGCATCTTTGATGTAACATTTTCATTAATTGCTTAGATAACTTATAAAGTGTGTATAACAGAAGTTGTGACCAACAGAGAAACTGTCTATCCTAATGAGACTGGGGAAATGGTACAAGTGGATCAGCTCTTAAAACCTCCCTTGCCCCCTTACAAGAAGGAGGCAAGCCACTGATCCCTGAAAAAAACAGTGTGACAAGTGTAAACTAAATACATAGATGCTGTGATAATTGAGTAAAAGGAAAAAGGAGTCAGTAATCACACACCGGACATGAAATATGATTTGGTGTCAAATGCTCACTCAGACACAGGCACAACATGCATGAAATGCCTGGAAGGCATGCAGACTCCAGATGACAAACCTGACCTAGCCATCACCACCAACTGAGCTTACAGTGTTTGCCTGAATATGATTAGTATCAGCACCTCCAGACAGCTGGCACAGCAGCTTTGTGGATTACAATGCCAACCACATACCCTCACCACTAACAGCAATTACAGTAAACACACATTTCCTTTCACACCAGAGATCTTGAAGGACAAAAGACTCATCTAACTGTCCTTGTTCTTTCATGATAGGAGGGAGAAGGGGAGCTTCACCCAATATTTAAATCTTGCAGAGGCTATTCAGTATCCCGTGGTGTTTATGCTGTGTAAAGTGTTTGATTAAAATAAAGTGTACTTAGTATTTTAAAAATAAATTATATTATGCAAAGTTATAGTAATAGAAATTTACAATTTTGTGCAACATTATGAAAGTCGTTTGGGAAAATGTGACCTCAACCATTGTAAATAATTTACAGCACACAGAGTATGGTAACAGCGGACAGGAATGACTGTCCATATCACATTAAAAACGATACATCTTTAGTTGCATGTAAATTACATTATTTACTAACAAGAACAAGGTGAGGATGATGTGGATGAGGAGCAAGAAAGGCTAATACCTGTTGTCTTCGCTTCTCCTCTTCAAGAGCAGCTTTGGCTTCTGCTTCTTTTATCTGTCCAGACACACAAAGTTATAATAAACTGTTGTAAACAGCAGCTAAACCTATTTTCTTAGAGAGACATCATTACTCAAATAGAATGGTTCTCAGCAAAACTTTCCATCATGTGAGCTTCAACATCCGAAGGTGTCATGGGTTACAGTAAAAAATGTAATCAAAAGTGTGTTATTCTATCACCATCTGCTGGAACTGGAATGAGGGGAAGTGATGCAATCTTGTGTTGATAAGCCAGCTGATAAGAAATCAGCAGGACAATTTCCTTATCTCTCCCACGACCCATCCTCCCTCTAGGGAGGGGTTTTCTGCTGATGGGCCATTGAGTCCACTGATAAGCTTACATCATCCCATTGGAAAATGCTCCATCCAAGGGGAGAAGCTGATGGGCAATTGAGTCCACTGATAAATTACATCATCCCATTGGAAAATGCTCC
>VWYI01018149.1:200-17191 GCA_013399455.1 Anthoscopus minutus
GAGATCTTCAGAAGAAAAAAGTATAAAAAGCTGTACCTTATGAGAAGCAGTTGCAGACCAACTTTTGAGAGCTTGGACTCTATTGGCTGCCCAATGCGCTGTACCCTGTCCTCTATTGCTTGCTAATTAAACCAATTAATTTTATTGGTCTTCGTCCCTTTTCGGGACCCAATTTTTTAATATCTACCTATAACAACAGGACCAAGGATGGTCTGAAGTTGTAACAGGGAAGGTTTAGGTTGGATGTCAGAAAAAGGTTCTTTAATCAGAGGGTGGTTGGGCACTGGAGCAGGCTCTCCAGCACCAAACCCAATAGAGTTCAAGAATTTGGACAATGCTCTCAGGCACATGATGGGATTCACAGGGATGTTCTGTGCAAGGCCAAGACATGGACTTTGATTCTTGTGGCTTCCTTCCAGCTCAGGGTATTTTATGATTCTTTGAATCCATTGATTTCTGTCTTCAGAGGTAGAAACTCAGAAGAACAATTGTAACTTAGAAAGACCAACAATAGTGAGATATTACAATATTACGATGATTTCTTGCTTTATGAAGTTACCATATATTCCCAGGATTAGATTCTTTTTTCATAAAGCGGTAACAAAAAAAATATTATAATTACTGGCAGTAATTTGCTGCTCCCTGTAATAATGAACAATCATTTCTTAAAGCTGAAGTTTTTCTGCTAAAATTGTGTTGATTTTTACTTTTCACAACTTAAAATGAAAATAGGCACTCAGAGCAAGACGTGTCTGGTCTTTCTGAATGGCAGCTGAAGCAACTTCTAAAACATCTTCTAAGTATCTGCTCTGCTAAAAATGAGATTGTGAAATCATGCTTTCTCTGTTCTAAAGTTTCAATCAAAAGCCAGGGAGGAGTTTCACAAAAGGTGAATACTAAGGAAAGTAGCCGTTAAGCATTGAGTGCTTGACTGTATAACCTCCTTCCTACCTAATGTCTGCTCCTGCAAATTTAAAATAAATCTCCTGTGCCATTACACTGCACTGGCTTCACATGCCTAATAGATTTTATGTATCTGCAGGGACTGCATTATTTGTTGTGCTTAGGGTACAAAAAGCTCGACTCCATTATCCTTCACTGGAATATATGTAATACCAATTATGTTACAGAGATCAAGCTAATTTTTAATGACTCTAAGAAATTTTACTTGCCTTTATGAAATACACACTTCTTAGGACCTCAAAGCTGTACTTACTCTGTTCTAAACACAGCTAAATTATACTTCAAGGAAGTGATTCATTATAGTCATTTTTATTCAGAGACTCATTACTTATGGTATCTGAGTAACTTTCTTGTAGATAAATTGACATAGTTTTCAATTTTTTTCCCCCCACTTTGCTTCTTATCTTTAAAGATCAGCAACAACTAATCATAGCAACTATGGATTTTGTACGCACATCATTTCCTATTAAAGGAAATGCAGTGTATTACACGTGAGTCACTACAAAATGAAAAGTTTTCATTATCTGTTCTTTTGAATAAAATTGATATTCATGCTACCGTGCTGCTGCAAATTACCATCAAACCATCAATTACAGTGTTGACTAATAGTTTTTTTTATAACTTTGCCCCTCAACAGGAAAGCAAGCAAATTTATAACCAAAATTTGCTTTCCATCTATACAGTGGTGCTTAGTGTCCCTCGTCAGGACTCACACAGCATTTTGAAGAGCCTCTAGCATGTCCTTCAGGTCAAGCACATGATGCTGGTTTCATGAAGGGCACATTTCTCATGGATGTCCCATCACTCAGCACCCATAGGGCCCTGGCAGCCAAGAGGGCCATGTGTGTCCTGGGGCCATCAGGCATAGCATCACCAGCCAGGCAAGGGAGGGGATTGTCCTGCTCTGCTCTCAGCTGGGGCAGCCTCACCTCCAGTGCTGAGACAGGTCTGGATGGCCCTGATGCCATCCCTGGCTCTCTTCACTTATTGAGTGAGGATAACCTCGGCTCTCCTCCTACAGGATTTCTCCCTGCTGGTGGTGAGAAGGTGCTTGGAGAGGGCTCTTTTTTGTGGAGGAGAGCAGCAGAAGCTGCTCTATTGTTCAGTCTGACCATCATCAGGGCCCACTGACCACTGCACTTACCTTGGACATGCGCAGATAAAGGCAGGCTGGCATGCATTTAAATAAAACATATAAAGCTCAGTTATTAAAACAATATGAGGCAATAGCAGAAGGGATGGCTGGGTACTTACTTGTCACACAACAAAAATAATTACAGAATTATCATAATGGCAGATGATTAAAAAATCATAATAATTTTTCTGAAGAACAATCACTGTCTTTGGAAAACTCAGCTTTAATTAACTGAAAGATACCAGCAGATATGTGCAGCTCAGCAGAATAGATTGAACTCAAAGAAGCTGGATGGTGATGACTTCTGTTCAGATGTCATAAGTTCAATTACAGTGATGGGGGTACTCTCTGAGATGACTCTCTGAGAGTCTCAGCTGATCCTACCTCGCTTCCCCTAGTCACACGAGGTGTGTGACTCAGCAGGAGTTGGACACATGCAGCTGCATGACCTAGAGCTGTCACCTACTTCAGCCCAAACCAGGCACCTGCTGATACCAGAACTCTCTGCCTGTGGATTTTGCAGGTCCCAAAAAGTTTTTCAATACAGACCTGAGTGTATAAGAATACAACCTAACAAAATCTAACCTCTCTGGAAAGATTTCACAACCTTTTGAATTAAGAAGTCTATATTTACAAGAGAAAAATTCTCTTCTCATGAGTTCTTTGGGCCCAAATACTACACCAAGAAGACAGGACAACAAGCAGGTTCAAAGCACTTTGTTGTCTCTTCTGTGAGGACACAAGACATGACAAAATCAACAATATCTCTAAGCAGCTGTTGGTCTCATTCCTGCTCAATTTCAGGTACTGTAATATACTGAGCTTTAAACTGAGCACCTTTTGAAGGAGATCCAAACACAGACCCAAGTTTTGGTTTCTCTTAAAAATATTTCAGTTTGGAAATCTGGCCAGTTTGCAAGGCAAGTGAGGTTGACAAGACATGTTTCTTACACTGCCACAATTTAATTTGAGTTATAGTAACCCTCCTTCAGTCCTGGCAGATCCAACAATCAATTGGACACCAAAAATGAAGTATCCCAAATGAAGTGGTAGCTAAACAGGGTCTCTGACTGTTTTATCAGTCAAGCTCTAGTCTCATCTTTCAGAATGTGTAGGCAGTTTGTTATTGTACTAAATATCCTTTGTCTTTATGCTGCTGCGAGCTCCAGGGCTGAGCTGAAGCTTTCAGAAGAAATAATATTACTAGTGTAACTGGTGAAAAAAGACTCCTGTTCAAGTACATTGGGTTCCTTTAAGAAAAGGAGATAACAAAAGATATAAAAGACAAGCTTAGAAGCAGGACGAATTGGATCCTCAAAATAAGAGATAGTAAAGTAAATCTGGAAACCTTCGCAGAGCCATCCCTGCATAATAAAGTCCATTCTTAATGCAGCTGACACTCACATTTATGATCTCATTACATCCAAACATGCAGCTATTTTTGGAAGGAGATTGTTTTTGGCTGATCCATTTGTCACTACAGCTATATCAGCCCTACCTGTCCAAATAGAGTATTTTTCATGTTAGAAACAGATTCTTCACAAAACATGGAACTTGCTCTGTGTGTACTATCATAATCTGGTTAGATTGAACAGAGATAATGGGGATTACAAAAATAAGAAATCTGCTCATTCTCAGCCCATCTGAGCTGTCTCTACAGGAAGTGAATGGTACAATTTTGTAGGGAAGTGAGGATACAGTGGAAATGGTGTTCAGAAGATCTAATCTAAAATGAAGAATGAAGTAGTCTGAATCCTGAGGGATTTGTCCAAGTGGTTGTAGCTTGCTCTTATCCAAAACCAGCTTAATTGAGGAACATGATCCATCAGAGTGTGTTCCCATCTCTTAGCTGATTTGGACAGTTGTTCTTACAGTCTTATTAAGGGAAAGTGGAGCAGGAGGGGAAAGTTTGTATTTGCATACTTTACAGAGGACACATCAAAGTCAAGTAGATTTTGGAGCCTGCATTGCATCAAATGCAAAAGGAAAATAATTTCGAAAAGACCAAGCTGGTTCATCAAAACCCAGGGGTACGATTAGGAGACACCATCATTGAAAAGCCATCAGTTCTGCCAGCAATTTCAAAACAACTGTCACAAAAACTGAAGCACAGCTTAATTCTGCATAATAAGATCACAGGGATTTATCCCACCTATGCCCATTTTTCTTGCAGAATTAATTGCCATGCATAATTAGTTATTGATTACTAGTGGGTTAACTACTAATTCCTGCACATCTTACTATTACTAGTAATTACTGCTGGTTTTGATACTGGGATATGGTTTCTTTGATGCTTTCTAATTTACAAAGGTGTAGTATAGTTTCAGTAAGCTTGCAAAACTCAAAAGTGGAGTAAAACCAAGTGTGCTCAAATGCCAGTGAGCCATGTGCTCACTGCAGTCCCCATCCCCTCAGAGATGTTCTGTCTGGAGAAGACTCAGCAGATCATCTGGATGCTTGCTCCATGGTGGCACCAAGTTGCTCAGGGCCTTAGCCAGTGAAGGGCGGAGTTCTCCATGGACAGGGAGGCCATAACCTGGCTACTCAGGATTATATGGCTCCTCCAATCGTCTTCTAGGTCTAAAATGCCCTCTCCTTCACAATAGAATTGGAAAAGCAGTGAATAAGGTAGGCACTCTGTCCAGCACCATAGGTCCTACTAAACAGCTGCTGCTTTGTCATCACCCTGCCATCACAGACTCATAGCTGGTGGGCAGGAATGGCGTCCTTAGAGTGGCAACTTGCCCAGCTTCACTGCAAAGGGAGATGCAGCAAGCCAGAAGGGTTGGAGGGGGTTTTGGAGCAAACCTAATAACCATTTCAGTGGTGTCTCAACACTGACATTCTGATGCAAGATGGAAATTGGATGCAGACAGCAATACTGTCACATTGTGCGCTCAGCAGATGATGTGGGATCCCATCCTTAGGGATCACTGAAGTAATAATGGGGCTCGGAGGTGTGCACTGAGCCAAGACCCTCTCAAGATCTGTCTCACTGAATAATTGGAGTCATCCACAGTGTCAGGGCCCTCTCGCTGGCCAGCAATGAGAAACAGTGGGAATGGCAGGCATCCAAAATGGATCAGGCAACTGGCACCACAACTCTGTTTGGCTCTGCTGATCAGGGGGCCCAGGATTGCTACCCAAGTTGCAGGTATCCCAGCTTCTCCATATGCTCTGGACATAATACTTGGTAAGGCCACAGAGAAGCTTCAAATTCATGCAGCAGTTTATAAGTAAGTCTCTGCATAGTTAGATACAAGGGTTTGGTAATATCTACCATACAAACAATCATTTTCACTGCTTAGGGAGAATTATTTGATTGAGATTTTTTGGAATATACTGTCTGGATACCCTACATGTGAGTATTGAAGCCTTCAAAAAAGGGAGGGGAAATGCTGCCCAACCTGTGACTGGTATATCATCTACAGGAATGGAGGGTTAATACATTTTTCTGAAAAGATGAATTTAAAGAAAGGGTATTGCTCATAGAGAAAGCAGAACAAGAGAACTTACGTAAATTCAAAGTGATGTTCTATTTCTGCCACTGTTAATTAAATGTTAGCTTGCGTGCTTCATGCTTACAAATCACTCCAGCTATTGTCAGATCTCAAGTAGCTTCCCTTCATTTCTTCTTCTTCAATGAAACCAATTTGAAAGTCTCTTTCAGTGATTTGCTTTTAATTGGAAAGCACTCCCAAATGCAAGACTGAACAATATGGTCACTGATGTGCATTGATACTGATAGAGCATTATTTGTCAAGCCTGTGTTTAGAATTGAACATCTGACTGGAATCTGTATCATGGTTTATTTTCACCCTTTTGCTTTTTCAACCCTGGATAAGCCTCAGGAGCCATGAAGGTAAACAAGCACCACAACTCTGCCAGGGAGCACACAGACCCCAAACTATCCAAGAGGAGGTGCTAGGAGCCTACACAGACACACCAGCAAATGAAATCAGAAGGTAAGTTGTGTTCATATCATCATCATCATCATCCCTCATGATGGTGGAGACAGGGAGAAGGGACGGTCTAAAGCTGTTTACATCTTTTGGAGACAGGGAGAAGGGCAAGTCTAAAGCTGTTTACTTCTTTAAAAATAAAAGAAGGCAGAAAAAGAGTAGGTTTTGTCTTTCTACTGAGATGTCAGAGGATGCTAGTGGAATTGCATTGCTCATGTCCTCTTCTTCCTGCCTTCTAGTTTCTCCAGTGTGTCTGACTGTCCTCTGTGCCACTTACATGGAGAATCTGTCACATCACTCCCTGCCAAGCCAGTGAGACAATGCAGCTTAGCAAAGGAGTCAGTGAGCCACTGCTGTTTGGGGCCAGGCATGAGTAACTGAGGCTGGGAGAGGGTGGGAACACAATCTCCCCTTTCAGGCAGTGGCAGGCTGCTGGAACAGCCTGAGACTTCCCAGTCAGGAACAACAGCTAGCTAAGGATCTGATAGTGCTTTGGAACACATCTTTGCTTTCCAGGGACAACCCATTTGACAGGAGGTTGGAAATGGATATGTTAAAGGCGACAATTTCCCTTTGCAATCTTCAGAGCACACTCTGGGGCCTAGCCACCCACCTGCTTTGTTTTCTTCAGTATTAATACTTAGGAAAAAGACCCAGAATCAACATCCCTCTCATCCTCTATTTATGCAAGCTGTATAATACCATAAGGCAAATGGCTCCCCTGAGAAATGTTATACTAAACCCTCTCCTGATGTTGCACACCTTTAACAAGAGCTATGAAGTGGCACGATTTTAGCTGAGCATTGGAAATACTTCTCTTGTTCTAGATCATGCTGTTCCTGGCTTAATAGAACTATTGAAAAGGTTATCTGGCCTTTTTAAAGAAATGCATAGTAATGATTCTTTTTTGCTTTTTTTTTGCAGGACTGACATGAGCATTTTTACCCCCAGTTACATATTGCTCAGTGGTAGTTCTCATTACACAGATAGTAAAAAGCCACTCAGTCAGGTTTCACTAGAAATTCGAGCAGCCCTTTCACTTTCCTTCACCAATTGTTCTGGTGCTCCCATAGGTCCTGCTTTGCTTGTTGTGACCATGTCACAGGAATAGAAATGCTCATCTCCTCATGGGCACACTCAGCACCCCATGAAACCTTTCTCTGTCTGACTCAGCTGTGATTACTCACTCCTCTCTGTTAGGGGATTAGTCTCACCTTTGGTTTACCACAGAGTTTTCCCACTGCTACTTACATAAACCATTTTTTATCCCACCGATATTTTTGTTTTCAACATTGTCTATTAACTAATGAAGAATAAATTGGCCTTTAATAGGGATCCTGGCAAGGGTCCAAAATCCCCCACCCTTCTTCCCTCCACTCTGGCTTAAAGCGAATGATTGCAGGGACACATTGTGAGATCATGTTTTAGCTGTAATGATATTAGATTTTTCAGTCCATTTATTTTTACTGATACTTGAATAAAGTGGAAGGAGATGGTACTTAGTGTGTAGCAAGTGGAGCCTAGTGGTACAGGACTTTAATCGAAAAGATGCTTCAAGTAGATAACGTAGAATTATTCTAAACCACAACCTGATTTTGCATGCTTCAAGTTTAAGGTAACTGTAAATTGAGAAAATCTATGGGTCAAAACTGTATGCTGCAATATAGCTGTTTTGGGGAGATCAAGGCAGAGAAAAGAAATTTCCCCTTTTTTTGGCAGTTCACTTAAGTTCATAAAGCAGGAGGAGATGTTAATGGAATAGAATAGATTTGTTATCCTGGATGCTGATTTTTGAGATTCACTGAAATAATTTACATAATTAAACCAGAGGGTGCCAGCAACCCAAAAGGGCTGATGAACCATCAGTCTGGGCAAGCACTGACCTGCTGCCAGCCTCTGTTCTGTATCAGATCTCTTCACTACAAAACCTAGGCATGTTTCAGAGAGCAGTTTCTTCCAGGCAGCATGGACCAGCCTACATGTGACTAGCTTGCTCTGACAAAAATCAGACACCAGTAAGACAGAAGGGACAAGAATTGTAAAACCACATTATGATTGCAGGTCAAACTATCACTTCCAATACTAAAATAGATAACATGTGGCTGGAAGATGTCACCCAGCTGAGGTCAACAGAAGTGCTACCTCCATGCTGCCCCAAGTCTGCTATTCCCTTTACACCAGCCTTGCTGAGAATGCTGCAGAAGCTGATGTTGCGTGCTGAGGCATGTATTCAAATGTGCTGGGGGGTACCAGATATGCTCTGGAGAGGTCACTGAGCCACAAGACCTAGAGACCCAGGAGGCCTAGGTGTTCCCAGACTGGGGTGACCTCAGTGATGAAATGAAACTATTCAGAACTGGCCACTTCTTCCAAGCATGCCCTAGTCTGTATCTTTTGCCAGTGAGCTGAGCCTTTAACCCAGAAATCCATAAGCTGGGCGACCTTAAAAGTTCCATATGACCCTCTGATACAAGAGAAAGTCAGAAAAACAGGTTTAAGTATTTTACATTTGCAATGAGGCTAAGAATAAGAGATGCCAGAAATGGAACTGGGGTTTCTGTCTTTGCTGTTTTTCCCTCTCATGGCCTCTGCATGTTTGTCTTGTCTAAGGCTTCACAGTCAAAAGGATGCTGCCCCCCTCATCTTTCCTCTAGACACATCTCCTTATTAAATCTCTCAACTGATTTATAAATATTAATGTTGATAAAATGAAAACCATTCTTGCCATTTCAGATGCCTTTTACTGCATGGGCAGGATAGGAATGGGAATGGAAAGTGGTTTGTGTGTTTTGTAACAAAGCTGTTCATTAAGAGCAATTGTTTTGAAATTACAAAGCAAATAAAGACCTCTATTCCATGCCCTAAATCTTATTTAACTTTCAAAGGAGGAGAGCAGGCTATTTCTCTCACTGAAAAACTTGATTATGTCTGATCTATTACATGGCAAAGATCAAGACTGGGGTATAAGAACAGAGAGAACCAACAGCTGCACCAACATTTTGAGCTCCTGGATGCAATTCTTACTACTCCTTTATGACTAGAGCTATGACCAAAGTGGCTTTTTACTAGCTGTGAATATGTTTTTACTTCAAGGAGCAAGAAAAATCTCAAATTAGTATCTAAACACACAATTTAAAATTTTTTTCCTGAGTGCTTCTGAGTCATGGAAATAACTGTTTTCTCATTTGGGGTGAATGAGCTCCAAAACTCTACAATGAGCAGGACAAACAATTAAGAACATTTAAAACTCATGTTTACTTCTAACCACCCCTCACTGCATTTCTTAACAAATGTGGTTGAAAGGCACATTCATGACATTTTGCTGTTTAAAAGAAACAAATACTTTTTGTGCTCAGAAGGAAGGGGGTTGGTATTCAGTGCATCTGAGCTGTTACTTCAAATTTCTGAAAGAGATGTCATGTGCAATTAGTTTTAATTTTTTTCAATTTAAGATACTTCATTTCAAAGCTGGCTGTTCATGATATTTCAGTGCCCATTTAATGTATTAATTATTTGAGTCAGAGGTGAAGTTAAAATGTCAACATGATTCAGGTTTCAACTAAAACATTTTCAATTAGATGTTAGTATAAAATTATTGTAAAAGTCTCATTTTAAAGCCACTGAGTCACTAATAAAGGAATAGAAATCACCATTAGAGTAGTTCTAGAGCAGACTGAGAAAGGAAACTGAAGACAAGTAAGCCATATTCCTGGAAAAGGAAATGTTAGCCATGACCTTTACATTAGTGATGGGAAAACAGCCATTTTATCCCCTTTCTGACCAACACCTCACCTTTCAGAATTGCAAACCAAACTTTGCATGTTGCAAGAAGCCCATGGTGATGGAGAGGCTTTTCAGGTCCAGAGTCACATTTCCCCAGGCAAGACAACTTCTGGGAGCTGCCACCTTCTGCACAGGAAACAGGTCTTAATATTACACTCTAAGGTTAAATTAATTTGGCTTAATGAACAGAGTCAAGACTGAAGAAATCAGGGATGGTATTTGGAGGCAGCTGCTAATTGCACTTTCTAGCTTCTTCCCAGCCTCCCTAGGCCCATGGGAGTTTTCTGGCTACCCTTGGCAGGCGAGGCAGGCCCCTGGCTCCAGTCCCATCACAACCAGCATGGTCCCCAGGCTGAGAGCCACTGCACCTGCCCCTGCTTTCTGCTTGCCTATGGTCCATCTCTTCTGCTGGGTGGGCTTGACTGTCACCTGGGATGGGGTACTGGAGATCTCACCTGGTTACTTCCCACACCCAGTGACATAGCACCCACACTGTACAGCAGAAGAGGAAAATGAGGCAGAAGAAAAGCAACTTTTCTTTTTTTTCCCCCTAGCTATTGCCAGAAGATGCTGGACAGACTCAAAGGAGGTTTACAGTGTTATGGTAATAGGTGACTGCATGCTGAAGGTAGAAATGCTTGTTGGCATTGCAGAAGAGGTGCCTTTGGAGGTTATGACTCAACCAGAAAGTCCTTCCAAATTTCAAATTAATCACTTAGCTGTAGGTATGACAAAGCCCACAGATCCCAGCTGATGCCTTTGGAGTCTCTGAAGAATCAAGAACAGATGAGGACTGAAATTAAATAAAACTCTTGATGTATAATATAAACCCACTTCTCCAATGTTGTCTCTTGAATTTGCTCAAATTTTCATGAGACTAATGTTGATGAGATCATAGTGTTTAGGTTTTTATATATCTGCTGTTTTTCTCAGGTATTAAGGCAAAAAAAAAACCTAAATCAGACCAGTATTTATTGATATTCATGTATTACCAGTCACCAAAGTATCCTTGAAACTGATCTATTCGGTTTTAGTTCCCTAAAGAGCTGAACACAAGCAATTGTGTAGAGGCAGCATATGCAGAAGTCAACTTCTCCCCATGGGAAATCATGGGAAGTATTTTGGTAAGATATATGTAAGTCTCCTTTGAAAAGATGATTCAAAAGAAAAACGCATATTCCAAATAGTCATTATTCTCTTGATGAACATTTCCTGAAGCCTTTTGTTATCAGGCAATTAAAGAAAAACCAAACATCCTCAGTTCCATGAAAAAATCCAGAGGAAAGGCTCTAAAAATTGTATTTTTTGTCAAATAATTAGCTAAGGCTGTAACTTCACATAATTAAATATATCACAACAGTTATACAGTGGAAGGCAGAATTTATTTATTTATTTATTGCCTTTTTAATCCTTTAGGTTTAACAATTTGTACCTTAAGGAGAAAGATCATATAGAAAGTATGAAACCTGATCAGTCAAAATCCAAATAAAAAGGCCCAGAGCTCAAATCAAGAATGCAGAGCTTTTCCCTCATTTCCCTTTTCCCAAGATCTACCAAATATATCTTTCATTTTTGCTCTTTTATGCCAGTCTTACCATTCCACAACCAAATCGGAAAACTGATATATATGTTCATCAACTAGTCTAGAAATGAAGCCTGTATGTTTCAGATTTAGATCAACTTTTGCAGAGAAACTTTTAACTTCCACATTTTAGAAAAATATCCTGTATTTCTTAGGATGTAGCTGTCACTGTAATATGAATGTCCCAAAAGAAATATATTTTTATATAGCATAATGACATTTTTTCATAGTACCTGCTTCCCAATTTCTTGCACATATTTTCTGCAGTGCGACCTGCTCTGCTTGCTGGGTGATAGCTTTGTGATGGCATGGGTGAGGCAGATAAGGGGAGGAGGGAGAAATGAGTCTCTACAATTTACAGGTTTTTAAAATGATTAGTTTATTTCTCTTATCATACATTTTATGTATGGGGCTTCTTCTGGAAACAACTATCTGAGTCACCGGATGAAATTTCAGTGTGAATCCTCTGTGATTTATATTTCTTTTTTTAGCCCACTATATGGAATAATACAGATTATTTTCATTTTGAATAGTTATTTAGAACCATAGAATCATAGAATTGTTTAGATTGAAAAAGACCCTTAAGATATGAAATCCAGCTTTTGGAATTCAACTATTTGGTTGAAATTCAACCAAATTCAACCAGCACTGCCAAGTCTACCATTAAATCACGCAACAAGTGCCACATCTATATGTCTTTAAAATACTTCCAGAGATGGTGACTCCACCACTTCTCTGGAAAGCCTGTTTCTCTATTTTACAACTCTTTCCAAGAAAAAAAATGTTCTAATATCCAGTTAAACTTCCCCTGGTGCAACTTGAGGCCATTTGCTCTCATCCTAGTGCTTGTTACTTGAGAGAAGCCACCATCCACCTGGCTACAGCCTTCTTTCAGGTAGTTGAAGAGAGGGATGAAGTGTCTCATGAGCCTCCTCTTCTCCAGGTTAAACAACCTTCTATATTTCTGCACTTAGACGCTGGATTTTATGCAAAGATTTCTATTATGACTACTTGTTCTCTGAGGAATTCATAAAAATGTATCTTTTTAAAATTATCACTAACAATTACAGACAAAAGCATCTTCTTAAACTCCTATTAGAGAAAAACCACCCCTCCATTATTCTGTTTTTGAATGCAATTCCTCTAGATTAATTGTTTCAGCAACTGTTCCCTTTTTCCTGGCTCTACATTTTCTACATTTGTAGAAACATCCTGTTTCTTCATTTCCTGCCTTTGGAGAATGATGACAGTCTTCTTTTGCACTGAAACAAACTGAAAACAGTTCTCCATACCAGCCTGCACCACGATGCAAAAGCCACCAACCCAGATTAGCTCAGCCTTGATTGTCCACAATGGATTTTTTGGAGCCTGTAGATAGATATTAAAAGTAATGGGACCATTTAAAAACATTCCTCATAAGCACAGATACAAAAGGATTCCTGTTAACGTGCAAAAGGATGGCAACTAGAGCTCTGAATGTTTCTGGCCTACAGAGTGCTAATTGTTTCACAGAACTTGTCTTGCTATCACTTTTTTTTCCTGTGCTAAGTTATTCAACACACATTTTTGTCTTGTCCAGACCGTATTTTAATTAGTCTTGAGCAGATGGATAAGAACTGGAGTTTTGCCTCTGAAAAACTTTGAGAGCTCCCTGACATCTGGTGGAGGACAATGATTAAGACTCATGAGCTTCTTGAAATATTTTTTCACATAGGTCTGAGTCATGCTTTCAGGCCAAGATGAGAGCTTTCTTGGTAAATAGAATCTGAAGAATAGGCAAAAGAAATTGTGTGACTGCTTTCTCCTAACTTCCAGTATTGGTATTCCAGCATTAACACTACTTATTTGCAAGCATCTGGGAGACAAGTCTTTGAAGGCATCTTTGAAGCAGGAGGGGAGAGCACCAAGCCTGCTTCAGAGCGGAGCTCATTCTCCACTTTGGTCAAAAACTCACTCCTGCACAGACAGGGAGGAGTGATGATGATTTGGAAATGTTTCTGCTTGTATTTCATTAAAGATATATCATCCACAGATTAATAAATGGAAATATCTCTCCAAAGCGCCTAAAAGAGTAAGATCATCTGTTTAAGATCTTTCCAAGGAAAATTAACAATGTACTGAAACCGGGTAGCAAATTCATACAACCTTGTAATCTAACAAGCTGGACTGTATTATCAGCAACAGACATCTTTTATCACACACACAAAAACGAAGTCTGTATTTGAGAATGTATAAACTACATGAGCCAGCAAGCCAATTGAAACAGACCTGTGACTAGTGCGCAACTTAGAAATACAATTCTGCTGTGTATAAAGAAAGAATTTTTGAGACATTCCTATTATAGTGACAGCTACGTGGAAAAAAAATACAGCACATTTGTGTAAATGTTTTTTAATGCAGAAACTGAACGCTACTTTGCGAGATCCTGTTTAATGCTGGAGAAATCTGTTCATGCAAGAATCAAAATGAAGGATGAACTGAACCATCTTAATAAGGTGTGAATGAGTACAGAGACATTTCATGTTCCATTTCCCAGTATTTTGTTAATGTATTGTAGCATAACCTCCCTTCTGCCACAGAAGAGCTTATCTGTTTTGTCTATCAGCTGGTGCAATAACTCAGGGCATTTTCCCCCTCACATGAATCTGCTAACTGGTGAGATAACCCAGGCCAGACAGCTCTTCAGTAGTGAGTTAACTCTGGCGCCAAGGAGGTGGCACTCCCAGCTGACAACAAACATTTTGCCTTGAGAGCAAATTGAAGGGAGGTAAGCCTTGCACTTCTGACTGACAGACACTTTATAAACTATAAAAGTTTATAACTGTACAAAACTATACAAAAAACTATACACAAAACTTTCTTCTACATATTGCCCGGAAATTTGTGTGGAGACCTCTCCTCAAAATGAGGATACCTGTCTTGAGTTTCTTTCCTAGGAACTGAGTGAAAGTAAAGTTGTGTGCTCCATGATCAATTCAGCGGCAAGTTACATTGATTTCCTAAATCTATGCTATTTCTTCACTAGCTGTAATATAGGTACATTTATCATGCACTGTTTATGTACGTACCAGTAGCTATTTTGTTTATCCTGTGTAGTGAACAGTCTGTTAAAATATTTTGTCTGTTAATCTTGTGTCTATTCAATACATAATTCATTTTACAATAGACCTAATTGGCCATCCTTAAGAACTTGTAAGCAAGAGCAATTTGGGGAGCAGCTCACCTCAAATAAAGCTACTGCTAGAAATGCAAGCCTAAGGCAGGCCTTGGCTAAGCTCTTACCCCATTCCTAACACATATACATTAAACATATATTAATTTTATTTAGCACAAACTTGGGAGACTCTCATAGAATCATAGAATCATTAAGATTGGAAAAGACCTCCAAGATCATCAAGTCCAACCTTGCTGTATGTGATCCTCAGATTGTGCAAAAGGAAAGAAGGTGAGGGAAAGGATCAAAACTGTTCCAGAGACTGATGGTCATTAAAGTAACATGAAAAATACTATATAATCTGGGTTGACCTCATTGCTGACTCTGTTCTGGGCAGGAATTTGCTCTAAGGACTTCTGAAGGTCCTTATGAGTTGAATTATCCTTCAATTCCATAATCAGAAACAGACTATATGGATATTATTGATGAAAAGTGAAGATCACCACATTTTCCTGAAATCAGCCACCACAATTGGCTTAATTAAATTTTTAAAATTCACTTTATTTATAATTTTGATCTCTATATTTAGTGTGTAACTCCACTTCTGAATTAGAGGGATGACTCCAGAGATAGCTAGCTGAAAAGACAGCATCTTTTAAGTGTTAGAGTTGGAGTCAGATTTACATTCATATGCAGCATAGCCCATTGGTACCTGTCACGGCTTGACAGAAAAGTTTCACCACATCATAGAGCTTTAGGATGTGACTGATTTTTAAAGACTATTTAAAGAAAGCAAGACATCTACATCTGGAACTATCTTTGTACAATATCCTAATATAATTTGCAATTAAAGTATGCAGCTGCAGATTTAACTGGAGTCATATAAGCTACAGTGGTGGCCTACATGTCACCCACAGCCTTGAACTCACTTGTGACAGGACAAAAGTCTCCCCTGCTGATCTTTGATTCAAATAGAGACAGCACAAATAATTTCCTCTGGTCTTCCTAAGAGAAGGCAGTTCCCAGCCTGAGCAGCTGGGGTTGGCTTTAAGCCCAAAAAAGGCTGAATGGATGGATTTAGGGACAGAGTCATAAAATGACTAATCAAAACAGCAGTGCCTTATCCTCTCAATAGTCACATGCTGTTCTGACATTTTCAGGCAGGTCAACTCCAGGTGTCCCAGTTACTCAGTGACATTCAAATCAAATCTTACAATGTGGCCCCATTAGGTCCAATCATTAATACCCATTTTCTCCAATGCTAAAACACTTAGACGAGGCTCCAGGTGACTCTGCAAGATTTCAAGACGAGAACCAGTAATGAATGTACAACCTGCTGAGTAATGAGGCCATTTCTAGGTAGAGATGAATGTTTACTTGCAAGCAATCTTATGGTTCACTTCACCTGAAAAACTTACCAGAAAAATGCAGATGCTGCCTTAATGGATTCCAAGGGGAAACATCACTTAAAGAACTCTCCAAGGCTCTGAATTTTAAAAATGTTTGTTTCAAAGGATTTCACAGGGCATTCACTGTGGGGAAAGACATTTACTTGATCAGATTTTCTAGGATGAAGCATCTCATTAGCATAGTTACTTTTTGGCTGTAGGGAAGAATATGTAACTTGTGGGGCATTACCATGACTCATCACCATAGTGACTGAAAAGATGAGTTACAGGCACTGATAACATCCACATGGATTACTGGACATTCAAGTTTTGCAAGTACTTATAGCTAAAATGGATTTCAACCTGCCCTTTTTATTTGGAAAAAAAACCCTAACAGTCTGGAGGTGAAATCTTACATAACAGAGACAAATGTTTTCAGTAAACTTGGTACATACAGAACTTTTTGCACTGGCTCATGTGAGCTTGTAGGAAGTGCGCAATGACTGCTCATGCCCTGCATGTGCAGAGCATGCCTTCTCTCAGCTAGAGAGTGACACCTTCATCCAGTATTGATGTGCTCTTCTACATCTTGTTGTGTTGGGTTTCTGCCAATCTTCTGCATCTGTGGGGCATTTCAGGGGAACCATTCTTTTGTGCACCAAAGGCCACAGATCATACAAATAGGAACTTCCTTTTCCATCCAAATCCTGGCCCAGCCTTCTCTTCTCTTTCTGTCAGTGACTGGCAGATTTTCTGGCTATGATAGAAAACACAAGCCTGACTATCAGACTCACCCTGTTGTGAGCCCATTAGAACTGCTACAATGCCATTTGTGCTCATAGGCCAGGGGCTAGGGCTCACCCAGAGGGGCGAAATAAACTCATATCACCTTGGAGAACGATGTTATCAATGGCATGTGCTTGCATTGCAGTCAAACAGCACCATACAGGATCAAAAGGTTTTTCTGAACAGAAATAGAACAAAACTATTTTCAACCATGTGCTGGTTTTGACCTTAGTTGGTA
>VWYI01018151.1:0-46681 GCA_013399455.1 Anthoscopus minutus
CTAGTCAGATGTAAACAAACCTAAAGAAAAATACCCTTTTTTGTGGAATTTCCATTTATGTACATAGTCATCATTACACAAAACACTGGGATTTTAATATCTGGCTTCACATCAAGTCAATATCTAATGTGGCAATCACTTCTATCCATTCTCTCAATTGTTTATCAATTTAACAGAAAACTGAGATACAGGAACCATTGTTACCCAGACAGTATTAAGAGGGAAAGAAAGAAAGAGAGAGCAAATGTGTGAGAGGAACAAGCAAACACCAGCGAGAGAGGTCCAGCAAAAGAGTGTGAGAATGAGAGACAGAGAGAGGGGATGAGAAGAAATGAAAGGGAAAAATGTGCAGACAAGAGAAAGGACACGTGAGAACACAGAGAAGCACGTGTGGGATGGTGAAAGGGAGGGAGGAGAGGAAAGGGGACAAGGGGCAGAATAAAGGGGGAAGAGAGAGGAAGAGCAAGACAAGGTGAGATAAAAAGCACTTGAGAGAGAATAAGTTGCTTAGATAAAATCAAATTAGAAGTTTGTGTAGCAGAGCCAGATATGAATCCTACACCTGCTTTATCCAAATGCTGCGCCCCAATGGTTTTCTCTGCTGCACGCAGCCAAACGATGAATGGGCCATGTCACCCTGATGGACTCGTACCCAGGGCCCTCTGAGCTTTAAACACCCCATATTTTCTTTACTTCAATTCAGCACAGTTTCCAGCCCTTTTGTTTTAGTGATTTCAGTATAGTTCAATCCCCTATATTTTTATTTGATTAAATCCATAATATTATGTTTTATTTTATGTTTTTCAGTTCAATACACTTTCTAATCAATTCCTTTGCATGCTTTATGCAATTCATTAAAATGTATATATTATGCCATGTTTTATTTATTTCAGTAAGAGGTATATCAATTTTGCTGTATGTTACATTAAGCCCTCAGCATGTCGTATCCATTTCTTCATCTGCTACATCCATCCTGTCATGTGTTCTAGCACACATCAGTATCTGTTTGAAACAGTTTTACATCCTGATACTAATTATTTTAGAGCATTTGTGTGGTATTAATTTGATTTTCATCTGATCCTGCACAAATTTTCTTAGGGATACCTTCTATTTAAAGAGCAGTGAGGTAAAATATAATGTGGTGGTTTTAATAAGCATGAACACGTACAATTTTGTCTTTAGCTTTATAAAGAATCATTCCTAGAAGACACCATGTTGTGCTGTTGAATTCATTTGAATTGTTTGAATTTCTAAATGTCATCTTCAGTGGGAGTTAAGAATATATTGTTTCTTTGAAAACTGTAAGAAACTAAAATAGTCACCTATATGTTATCTTTCACCTTCATATTTTCTATGCTCTTTAATGAATAAAGGAATTAAGGAATATCAATTCCATTTTATAAGGAAAGAAAACTGCAAACTCCAAATATTTAAAGAACATAACTCTTCCCTAAGAGAACATACTCTTTGAAAATGATTGTGAAACAGGTCTATGTTTTTTAGCCTATAGACTTAATACTAGATAAATCTAGATTCCTTCCCTTTTTCTACATTTGTTTCATTTGAAGAGGGATACAGCCATACTTGAGGGATTTTTTGCACGCATAAGAAGGAGAAAATTTAGATCTCCACTTCTTTATATTAAATGCATTTGAGATTTTAAGAACAGTTTGCCTCAGAAGACAGATATAAGAATTTGTTAACTATCAACATACTAGTAAAAACAATGTTGATTATATTGAAAATCAGAAAAAAAACAAAATTAATTTGCCATTTAAGCAGTAGAATAACTTTGACATTATCTGTACCTATGCCCCTGAGTTTGGGAATGAAGAAATGGACTGCAAGACCACCAAAATCTTAAAGCAGATAATTTTTTTCATATGTATTTGCATAAATATGAAACACTTGCACGTATTACCTCTAACCAGTGGTAAAGTACTCTCTGCTAGATATCCATCTGGTTTGTCACTTATTATCCTGAGCACTGCCCTGAAGTGGACTCCATACTGCACTCTGTCTATTCCAAATTGCAGTTTTCCATATCTAGCACATGCTGCTTCTCTCTTCCTGGGAACTGAGTGCCCTGCTCATCAAAATGGAGCAAGTTATCCATTTTGGCACCGCCTGTCCTCTTCTCTCTTTTTAATTTAGGATATAATTTGAAAAGTTTCCTTTAATCACTCATCCCAGATAGGTTGGTGAAATGTGATATATGCTGCCCTGAGGACAGAGATCATTCAATGTGCTGGAACTGCAGGAGGAATGCCCTCTGCTCCATCACTACCTCCACAGAGGCTCCTATGCCCTGGTTGCTCAACATCTGACAAGCCACTCTCCTGCAGAACCTCCCACAGCCCTGGTGCTGCTGTGGAGAAAGCACATTCACCTGCAGAGCTGCTGACCTGGAGCAGGCAGAGAATTCTCACCTTCCCTGCTAGGAGGGGATGACTTGAGTCTCTTGCCTTTTCTCAGTGTGCATTGCACCTTTCCTTCCCTGCTTTGGAGAACTAATGTATGACCCAGCTGTCAAGAGTAATGGAGAAAAGGCAAGTCCTTAAGGAATATATATGAATTTTCAATTTCCATTCCAAATTAATTCTGTGGAAGTTCATAAGACAATATCATTATATTAAAAGCAGACAAAATTCCAATAGTTCAGTCTTTTCAGGATTGTTGGACAATGTTTCTGGTGGTGAAGCAAACAATTTCATGGATATTAAACGATGGGAACAATTTTTATACCCATGCAAACACTCAGCATGAGGACCATGTAATACAAAAAATTGGCTTGGACTTTTGCTTCAGAGTTTAAATAACTCTCAGGTCTTGTGCTGTCATGATTTTCACAGAAATAAACATTTTCTATTTAATACAAGTAACATAACGCTGCCTGAAGTTTTCATATTTCTGAAATATGAAGAGGTGAAGAAACAGAACAACATTCTTTTTACAAGAGTCACATAAAAGCATCCTAAATAATACCTGACACCCCACCTCTTTGCTCTAGCAATATGAAAAACAATCACTCAATATACTTTTCAGCAACAGACTTACATGTTTAACGTATCTCAAAGTGTGTGTATACAAAAGTATCATATAGAATGTAGACTGGCTTACACCATTAGACATTTTGGAATTAATGAATCTAATTTTTTTTTCTTTTTTAAACTTGCATGGGCTTGCATAAGCTATCATCTGCATTCTCTGATGCATCAGTTTTCTGTGCATCAGTTTTCATCTCAGGGCAAGAATTTTTACATCTGACATCCAAAACACTTAAGGATAATTAATAATAGAAATGTTGACACCAAGCTAACTGTGGTGGCAGGAACAATGCTCATAGCAAACCAAAAGCAAAGCTTCCTCAAAATATATGATGAAGTTCAAAACTCTGATTAAAAGCATATGAACCTGAAATAATTATATTGATGACTATATTCTATAAACTCAAACAAACCAGAAAGTAAGATTCTGAGATTCAGGACTTAAAGTTTTCTTTGGAAAACTTAAATTCTGTAGGCTGGCTAGTCTAACACTTCTATTTGCATTTTCCAAACCTATATGCCTTTTTTTATAGCATGCACTGCGGCTATTGGTATGCATGGACACATTCTAATATTGTCCCCCACAACAAAAGCCATCATTCTGGCAAAAGGAGACAGGAAAATCTAACACTCTCCTACCATGACCAAGATGGTAAGAGCTGCTGCAGTTGCCAAATACAATACACAAAACATTTAATTTATAATAGTTAGAACTTGGCCCTTGACCAAGTCCAAAGAACTATGTCTTATTTCACTTGCTCTTGAATATGTCTCTTTCAGAGATAAATGACTGTGCTGTTTGCCAGTTCTCTCCTCTGTTTGGCGTTTTGTTTAGCTCTGCTTGTGACAAGCCAAGAGTTGATGCATCTGCTTGAATGTGTAATATACATCTTTGGTCAACTTAGCTTTTTTCCTTGACAATATTATGTCAAACAATCACATCACAACTGGCTCTGATCTCTTTGTTGTTAGCTAATAAATTAAAGAGTATTTATTATCTGCAATCCTTTTTTCCCTTTTAATGGTGACACATTTGTGGTGAATTACAGGGCAGCTTTATAAACTAGGCTGTGGGCCAGTATCAGCCCCTGCGTTCATGTGAATGTTCCCTCTCCCACTTGGCCTCCCAGCCTGGTGGTAAATCAAGGCAGCTGTCACAGCACACTAAGTTAGTGTGCGTCATTGGGGAGAGCAGGAAGCGTTGGGGGTATAATTCTGTCCATCAAACTAATATGTTATATCAGTAGCTTTGTAATCTTCTGCTATAAGTTATGGGAAGTGACACCTAAGAATTCACTTTGAAAGCAATGTGTTCCTCAGACTTTAAGCCAAAACAGACCCAATCTGCAGCAAGAGTTCCTCTGTTTATATGAGCGGATTTGTGGCAGCCCGCCGCCCCATCGCTATCAATGCAGCAGTATTTTACACATTCCACTGCAAGCCTCTTTCTGTTTACAGTTTTTGCAGCAGGATTTGTAAACTTTTAAAACATGATTTCTTCCCTTCTCCTTCTTTACCCTTGCTTTAACCTCCAGTAGCAGGATAGATAAATATACTCCTTGAATGTTATCATGACAAAGTGAACTCCTGACAGATAGGAATGAATGGGAGACCTATTTCCCTTGTCCATACCCCCTTCAACCTTTGCCTTGACAAATGTGGGAAATAGCTGCATAGGACAGGAGAAGAATACACACAGCACTAGGATAGGAATGTCAGCTTTTTTTGTTAAATGTTCACGTGATACTGAAAGAAATGAGTGAAGATAACCTTAAATAGGAAACGTGTTTTCTAAACAGCTTCACAGAGATCCAATTCACACTGTATTGCCCCTAAAAGCATGGCTTATTTTCAGTGACTATTTTTAATGCTTTTGAAGGTCAACAAAAGAGGAACTTGGACTCAATTAAGTGTTTTTGTGAGGTGTGATTTGATCTGAAAGAAGTCTATGGGACATCTTCAAAGAGTCAAAAGCAGACAAGCATGTCCCACAGCTCTAACACACTGAAATCAAAGATGCATGCTAAGGACATAAAATATCTGTACAAGTTCCTTGCCAAACTATTTTAAAAAGAAATTAGAATTAAGACCACAGAAGTTTGTTTTGATAATCTTTGTAATCAATAGTAATTTTAAAAAGACACATTAGAAAACAGTACCTTCCATCCTGAAATCTAAATCCAGAGGCTGTTACAATGTAGAAAACACTACTTGGGACACTCCAACTTCATGTTGTCTTAAAACAAAAGAAATATTGTCTTTCCATTAAGAATGCAGTTTACAGTAGGTTTCTAAAACATGTTCAAGACAGCTAGATTTACTTCTGATTCCACTAATCTGTGCAATATACTAATGCTGTTTTAACTTTCATTTCAATGTCAACTTGGAAATCATAAATGATATTTCACAGGATCACATGGCATACCACATTGCCCCAAACGTTAAGAAATCCTGTGTTTAATAGCATCAGGTCTTGTTCACATGCCTTAAAAATTTTGAAACGTATGTGTCAGATTTGGTCAAACATTAATAAAATGAAATATTTTATCGTGAAACTAATCTGCTTAGAAATCACTTTTCTTTCATCTATTCATCCCAGCTAATTAAAGCAGCACTGATTTGGTGTCTTTCATCTTTAATAACATTTCAAAAATATATTTCAAAATTCTGTTCTGATCTGAACAAAACTGTCTAGTTTTAAAAGAAAGTATAATTAAATCCACAGTTGATAAGATTTAAAATAAAAAAGTTTCATTATGACTTGAGATGTAAGAAACTGTAATTAACATGTTTGCACCAATCATCAGACCATAGTGCAGTTGATGGCAGAACAGTAGGGTTTTCCAGAGCTATGCTTTTCATGTGGGATTTACTCACTGGTTCCTGGTCTTGTGCTCTTGCCTGCTGCACTTCCATCCCACTCTTATATTAATGTAAAGGTGTCTCCCTCAGTGCACAACCTCAGGGTGCCAAAAAAAGAAATTTAGTTCACTATTTAGCTGTGACTGAAGGGGTAAAAAACAAAGCTTCATAGAGATTCCAGGGGCTAGACTGCAACAAAATCTCCATTATTTAGAGGGCTTCTGCATCAGCGACTATTTGGCTGGAAATTCTGTGTCCATGGTGCCTTTCATCACATCTCCCCTTTCTGCAGCCCACCCAAGACATGTCTATGCCAGCAATAAGATACCATTTAACAGGTCTTGTACTGTGCTACAAAGCTTTCAAATAGTCACCACCATGTGGTTATTTTCATTTGGGAAATGGCCCTGTGGCTGCAGAACATTGACAATAACCAACCATCCCCTCAGTAGAGTACCCAGTGATTTAATAAAGCCTGAAGAAACAAAGTCTCATACTGCATGGGTTTTCTGCAGAAACATCTAAAATTTTAGCAGTTTTAGCTCCTCTCTTAGGAACAAATCTCTCATAAAGGTATTCTACAAATACCTCTGCTTAAGATAGACCATGAAAGCCCAGATCCTAGAAATAACAGGCACTAAGAAGGAAGGAAAAATCTCTCTGATGTCTTTACTCATCAGGAATTCCCTACAAAGAGAAAGCTAATAGTTACAGTTTGAAAACCAGACTCAAAGATTCAATAGACTCTTCTCCCTTTTACACATGTTCAGCCTTCTCTGAACAAACCTTGCAGCTGCCAAGGACTAAGCATCAGGTAAAGTTATTTGACAAACTACTGTAAAAAATTGAATCAAGTAATTGTGTTATTTTTCACAGTCAAAGGTATTTCTTCCCACCTGTGACTGCTGACTAAGGTGTTTGTACCAAATACCTCAAATGCAGCCCTACCAGTCTCACCATTAGCACATTCATTGTTCCCCACTGCTGGATAATAACTGTATTTCTCCAGTCACCTAAAAATATTACAGCAGTTGCACCTGAGAACTGGCAATGAAACAGCTCGCTCCTGTTTTCATGAGTACTCATGTAAACCCATATAAAAATTCATCCAGAGTTCAAAGTATATCAGAGAGACAGTGTCAGTACACAAAGCTAACATTTGGACTGAACCATCCATCACCAGCTAAGCACTCAGTAAACCAAGTAAAGCACATTTTAAATAGACAGGGCAGGGTCCTGTGACTTCCCAACTATCTGACCTTCCTATAACCAAATATTACTGTATTTGTCAGAAAGATGTTGGTTTTTTTCTTCCTCTGCACACGATTTTAGCAGAATATTTAAACAACACAGGAGAGCTGAACAGTAAAATTTTACTGAAAATGTGCACAAAAGGCATAGCTTATCGACTTGGCATCTTTTGGAATTCTGTGCCTCCACTTCTTTTTAGCCTTTGGGATATTAAAAAAATAGCACCAAACAAAAGACAGTTTTTGCCAATTAATTACATGTATCAAATAAGTGCAACGCTATATCTGACACCAATATGCACAAATCTGATCCAGCATTTTAGAAATAAAACATTAATATGGTTCCAGCTGATGCAGACTTCAAAAATATGTTCCTTGAACAAGCCCTTTGACTATGCAGACTTGGTTGCACATGTTATATTTCAGAGGATTTTTTCAATTTTTTATCTCAAATAAGCCTTAAAATTCTGAAGTAAAAAGCGACAATACGGTAACCTTTATCCTAGAAAATATTGCAAATTTCAGTTACTTATAAGACACTTGGCTTCTCTAACTTAGTGGATATTGCTATTTCTTATCCTTTGTTAAGAAAGAAGAGGAATAAAAAAAAGAATAGAATATCTACTTCCATGTTTCTCCAATAATGGACTACTATCTGGTTTTGAGACAGATGCAAGAATGTTAATTAAAAACTAACTTCAAGGCATCTTAAATGTCTCTTCCTAGAGAAAAATTTTTTTTTCCTTTCAACAGAAGCAAAAAATTACCACCTGAGCCAAATTTTAATTACATTTTGGATAATTAGTTAACAATGGCAATTCCTCAAGCTATTACATATCTTTAATAAATCTAAAGTCAGTGACAATTATGTAAGACATTGTAAAACAAACATTTGGTGAAAAATATCATACTAACTGATTTTCAAAAAACGTACTCACATAAACATGTTTTCACTTTACATCCTTCTTTAGCAGCTCTTCCATAGTGATACTAATTTAAAGCCATAAATGAAAATTTTTTCAGCAGTTTTAATATTTTAATTAGACACCAGAATTTATACTTCAAATTTGTGATAAGAGATGGCAACATACAGCACCACCAGTGAAAAGCTTTCAGAACCTATTTTACTACAATTTTCTCATTCTAATTGAGGTTTGTTTTGGTTTCTAATTTTCCTACTATTCACCAGGCTGAATAAATACTGTACTTATTCTACATTGATTGAGATTACTCTCTCTTTAGCTCTATGCATAGGCATTTAGTGATTTTCTTTTCCAAATCAATTAGAAGCTTTGCTGGGTTCAGTGTCTGGTTCTTCTCTATTTTAACTTATAAAAAAAATATCCAAAGTTATTTCTCTGTTGCAAATGACTGTCTTTTTCTCATTTAAACCCATCTTGTTTCAATCTTACACACTCTTTGAGACTGTAATACAAATGACAAGCTCCTTCCCTTAAGATAAACAGAAAGTATTAGAAAGAACAAACATCAGCTGAGCTAATCCTTCACTCTGCAGCTCTTTTATAACACAGAGATCCTACGCTAGCTTTTCTTATTTGTAAAAACACATATCAGGCTCAACAGGACTAACACTGCATCATGGATCACAACTCCTCAGTGAGTTTTGGGATCCTGAACACTTGTGCTCTATCCTTATGTGCAATTTTCAGCCCTAGAAAAGCAAAACATGGTTCCACTCCAGGCAGGCAGACAAGAGGATCACATGATGGTTTGTTTGAAAAAAACACTCCCCAGTAAGTGTGAAATAAAGACTGTTCAAATGCCATTCAGTTTTGGAGATGCAGGCTATTTTCTTCCTCATGTCTGCAAATCTCCTCACCACAAGGAACAGCATATGAATATAAACAAAGCTACAGGTTGCACTTGTAAACTGAGTGTTTCTCTGGAAGTGCTTAATTAAGGCACCACCATTTTTTAGGTTTTTGAATCTTTACTGCTGTTCTAAATGGGACATAAGCAGTCACGACCTTTTGTGTCTGATGTCAGAAAAATGAAAAGGCCCAGCAATAAGTGGAGTTTACATTGGCTTCATTTTCCAGTCCACAGTTAAATACACACCATATCCAGCGCACCATACATTCTTGAAGGCTTAAGATGCAATGCAAGCCCTCCTTGTGTGAAGAAAACAGATAACAGCTGGAAAATTGTGGAGTAGTTCCAACAGGGACTTCTGCTTCCTCATAGAGGCCTGCTCAATGAATTACAATTATAATATCTCCATGGCTGTCAAACAACAACTTACTTTAAAAACACCAGCTGTACTATGCTGCTCTTTCTTCTCTTCTTGTTGTAAGACTTATCAAACAACGAAAATATTGTATATTCCTCAGTGAAAGGCTGGCCTGGAAACTTTGAAGAAGATTAGAAGAAAACAAAACAAGTCAATTTGTCGTTGCTCTATATACACTAGCTAAAATTATCTAATTCTTCTATGTTTAATGTTCAGCAACTGAATAAAATGGTCTATATTCCAGAGGATTTAAGTACCCATTTGATGTCTTTTGGGATTGCATGGATTTACCTATGCAAGCATATGATTGTCAAATCCATCAAAGATTTGATTAACATGACAGCTTTTCACATGCCAGCTATGTGCCAGTTTTCATAAACTTCTATAAAAAATGCTTCTTTTCCCCTTCCTTGTTTAATATCTCCAGGGTATATAACCTAACAATAAAAGATCTAAACCCAAAGAAATAGCAGAAAGCTGAATAAAGCAATAACAATGACTTATTTTCTAGAAGTTAAATTTTACCTTATTAACAGTAAAAAAATTAGAACTCTTTTCCTTTATACCTTCCACTGGAGTCCTAAGAGTAAAAATAATGGAATGTGCAAATTACTGGTTCATTGCAACTGAAATCCTGCATGAAAGCACCAGTCTTTCCAGATACTTGAAAGAAGACACACATTCTAGGAAGATTTAAATCTCTGTGGAAAGTTCCCCACCAATGCTATTATATTCTCTTGAAAACAGAAACCCTAATCAGTTCACAAGGAACAGTATCATCCCTGTGTTGGGTCAACTCCAATTGCTTCTGAGAAATGCCATACCAATTTGATCTGAAATCCAGTTTCCCCCCACTAGCTCTAGATTTCTGTTCATTGCCTATAACTGGCTAATTTGTTTCCTTGGGACCCTTTCAAAACTCACCCTGTGCACTGGGCTTCAGACCACACATTTTTCACAGGGAAAACAAAGTGGTTTAGTCACATAAAGGAAGAGAATCTAAATAGGATAACAGTTTTAACCAATCCACATTTGCTTCTTCAAAGGTATTTCTTACCTGTAGGTTTCTCAAAGTCAGCTTTAGATGGAATTTTTTTACATTTCTCTATATTGCCTTTGATTTAATTCTTGGATGCTTCCCTCTTGCATTCTCATCCCACCTTTTTTTAATACCTGCCTTTGCACTATTTCAGGAGGCAAGCAGGGGAGTAGCTTGAGAATGACAGCTTGCTTTTCAGCATAGTCATATTGACAGCCATGGGACAGAGTGCTGGTGAAAACTGATAATGCTAAAACTTGCTGAGAGATTTATAAAAAGTGTTAAAAATTACTATTTTCACTACAGAGTTCAAAAAAATTACTTCCTCTAGGAAAGATAAATCGCATTTTAGGAATTATTTATTAATCATTTGTGATTAAAGTCTGCTTCATCCCATGTCCCATCAAGTCAGGCAAGATCAAAAGGCTTTCTCCACTTGCTGTGCAAGGCTCAAACTAGCAGACCCTTTCTACAGAAACTTTCCATGAATGTCTCCAGAGCCTTTCTGGGACTATTTTGAGACATTATTAATCCTTTCCAAGTAATTTCTATGAAGTGCATTTAAATTTTTCACATTTTCCACCTCCTCAGTGACAGCCCTTTGTATAAGGAAACTGTAGCTCAATCATTTCTCCAGTTTGTTAGTTTTGAACCTCTGGGCTTTAACATTTTTCTAAATATCCTTTTAGTAACCAAACAGTTTACATAATTAATGTATTCCAAACCTCTTGCAACAAAGAAATCCCTCTAGGAGAATGAAAATAACCCACAGATAGTGTTTTCTCAGAACTAAAACACTGGAGTGGGACATGGGTACCAAACATGACTGTAGGCTGCCCCGTTCTGCTGCCTGAGAGCATCCTGTCTGAGCAGGGCAGCAGCACAGCACCTGCCCAGCCCACTGGGAACCCTCCAGACCATAGGGAGAGAGCTGCTCACTTCCCATTAGAAATATTCTAAGGGTCTCAGGTCTCAGCTGAGCAGAGAAGTGCTTTGTGGTCATTTGGAAACAGATGCTGGTAGGTGCTTGGCAAGCTCTGACCTTCATTCAAGGCTCAGCACTTATCAGGATGAGAGCATTTTTGCATAGCCTGAGGGTTCACAGTCTGACAGCCTGTGGCTGAAGCAGCTCCAGAAGATGCTAAGCCTTCAAGCACTCAGGCCATGGAAGGTGAGAACAGTGTTCCTCTACCCATAAAGGATCTGACAAAAAAGAGTGGAAGTTTTGCACTCAGTTGTCATGAAACCACGGAGTGATGACACTGTAACCTATTAAGCTTTAAAAAAATGTCTGGTTTTATAGTCCCTGTAATATCATTACATTATGATGCCTATGCTGCCTATGATTCCATTGCATTTTTAATTTGAAATGCCCATAGAGCTAAAATGATGTTTACATTACAGCTGCAAGTTCTGTCTATATCTCTTCCCATCCTATGTTAAAATATTCACCTGTTCTTCCTATACTTGTTCACACTAGATTCACATTACACCTGTACTCCCAAATAGGCCAAAGAAGAGCTTCTTCATATTAAACTTATGTTCAAAAATTACAGATAAATTTCATAGAGTTGTAGTCAATTTGGACTACCTTTGAGCAATAATAGACTCTTTTCCAAAAAGGGGCAGGGGAAACAGAAAAATAGAATGGAGGGGAAGGAGGGGTAGATGGAGATCTACATTTTTGAAAGCTTCATTCCATCCCACTCCAGCTTCTTTTGTTGCCTTCCATGCTTCCATGAAAATTAAGAAACCAAGTGCTCCAAAACATTGTCACTGGATTCCCAAAGTCTTACTCTGACTTTCATTAAACAGAATTATGCAGAAGTGTTGCACAGGGTCACTTTCAAAGAAGTCTAATATTACCTTCTTGAATTAGGTTTGGTTAACCTAACATCAGAATTAAAGTTGGAAACAATCTTAGGTTAAAACTGAAAGAAAAAATATTTTTTTCTTGTGTTACAATAATGTTTTTAGAGTTTTCAATAGAAATAACACTCATGCATAATGCATAATATTGCCATTTAGCCAACAAGTATAGAACCATTTTAATCTCTGAAGGAGACAGTAAACAGTGTAGGCAGGGGTTCTACTTAACCCACACACTCTGCTAATACATTTTAGATAACAGGCCAGTGCATTTAAATAAAGTCCAGATTCAATTTAATAGTATTTGTTACAAAGCTTTATCTAATTATAATAGTCAATCTTTATTACTAGCCTCACAAGTGCAGAGAACCCTATTATAATCCTTCTTTCTAATGATCTCGTCACTATCATTGTAATAACACTCAGCCATAAATTAATCATCTGTTTACAATTGTGGGTAAACATCAACTCAATTAACAATTGATAAATAAACAGTCAGCTCTGGAGGCTATTTCTGTTATAAATGTAGATACTGAAGGATTCTGCACAGCTTTGCTATTTAACTCAAAAGAGTGTTCTGTGTATCCAGAGATTCCTTTTCTGCACAGTTTAAATGAAATGTATAACATGAACTGTACAGGTTTTCCACTATAATAGTGCCACCCATCTTTTGTGCTGCTAAGTGTGTGGGAGGATATTGTCTGTCTTTTCCAGGGATTGCTTTGTTCTTATCAGACTAAACACAAGATGAAGTTAACATATAAAACTGTTTGTTTCTGTTATTAGAACTGCTTAGTAAGCTTTTTCCTTTCTAACCATTCAGCTCATTTTTGAGTCCAATGCTAGACCACAATTCTCCCTCTAATTAATTTAATTCAATTTTCATAATTTCAGTTGCTGTGTTTTTTCCCCTTTGGTGCATGTGAACACATTGCTGGAGTGACTGTTAAAAGTGAGGAAAACATTTCCCTTGCTTACCTACCCTGGCCTGCAAAAAGCAGCTCAATTACTATGTTCCTTACTTCACTTCAGCTTTCAGATTTCTAGAATGCAATGACAACTGAACCAGAGTGGTTGGGACAGAAACAGCTGACCAGGGAAGTGAAGCACCAAACCTGTCAGAGTTGAAGAAGTATATGGAAAATGGTCTCAGGCACATGTTGTGATTCTTGAGGTTGTCCTGTGCAGGGCCAAGAATTGGACTTCATGACCCTTATGGTCCCATCCAGCTCTGGTTATTCTATGATTTTATGAATCATGCCACAAGATCATGGACATATTACAAATCATATCAACGACTCAAGATTCTGGCCTGGGCTGGAACTGGAAGACTTCTACCCAACTGCTTCCTGGCTAGCCACTGGTCCACATGTTCATTAATTTCACAATATTCCTGGTAATATTTACACCAAGTTTTCTCATTTTTTATTGGGTGATATGTATAAATTTCTCTAGAAGACAACATAAACTCCTGATTCTGTCTCTGTTGGTCAAGTCATAGCACCCACAGACAGATTGGAAGAACTAAAGGGCCATAACTTCTATTCACTGCCCATAGAAATACTAAAAAGAGTGGGACTGTCCCCATTTTTGCAGCCATACTGCATGTTTCTCTCTCAGCTCTATAGGCTGCCTGAGGTTTCTGGAAACTGAAACATGCAATCCCACAGAAGACTCAGAAAACACCAAATGAAGGAAAAACACCTGTTTGAAATCTGGTACAGAGCAGACAGGTCCAAACCACCTGACCCAATGCTAAGGGCAGACACCTGCCTGATATAACTTGAGTCGATCCAGGAATATATTCTCGTTTTGCCAACAAAGACCATTTTCTGCTGTCCTTAATTATCTGTGTGTCTTGTAAATAGACATATAGCTTACCAGAAAAGGAAAACAAACAAACCCAGAAAAAAACCTCTAAACCCCAACTACTTGCAAAAAGTAAGTGACTACTCTGACTGGAAAAATGTGGCAGTCCATGTGGAATATGGCAGGACAAATGCAGACTACAAGAGAAGAATTTCATGGAATCACAAAAAAACCCCATCTTCTCATGGCTGGAATATATGATACATAATCTATAGAACATAAAAAATAAGATTAATTTTAGAGAGTATTCTTTTCAGATTGTTACTCTTACCTAATGCATAAAATAATCCACTCTTAGTGACCATCTATTTTCAGCTACAGAGCTTGTGCCTGAACATACATCGTATTTGTCTTGGTCTGGAAATAGTCTTTTGAAGGTAAGACTATTTTTTTCAGAAACTCTCTAGCTCGACTAATGACAACCAAGTTACCAAAGATATTTATACTGAATAAACATATGCTTTGAACAAAGAATTTTCAACGTTGCTTTGAAGGAAAGAGATAGTGATTATTTCTGTTCTCAGATGCAGGTCTGTGACAAGTCTACCATCTGCAATGCCTTTGACTTCATGACTGCATGTTCTCATAAACTCTGGAACACTCTGTAAGTCAATGCCTGGTCAGTCCTTAAGCAATTCTTTCCCCATCCAGTATCACTTGAGTCACTCCTAATATTTGTCATAGCTCAATTTCAGACTTTTTTGGGAGCAATTTTAAAGCTTCTTTTTAGCAATATTTTCTATCTTCTGTACCAGAGACCAGCCCTTTCTAAAATACTAGGCAGTAGACACCTAGAGAGATTCACATTAAAAAAAAACCCCTAGATGATGGCTGGTATTGAAATTTTTGAGGAAAGAAACCAAGACTGAAATTTACAGAATACTGTAAACATCATGTAATCCATGACAAGTCCTGACTGCATTATTTCTATGGTTGTGACTACATAATCCACAATACACAGGAAGAAAAATGGCTTTTCAGTCAAAGATTTTTAAAAAGATCATTTTGCCTGTGAGTTGTTCTGTTATAGTTGCATTGCTTCATGGGGATGGACATCACAAAATAAAAATGGTGTGCTTAATAAAAACTCAACAGCACTAAGAAGTAGAAGTAAATAAATGCAGTACAGGATATTTTTCTTTGTTTCTCTAGGTGGGCTTTCTTTCCTTAATGAAGTCAGCACTCACTTTTGCTGCTAGATAACAAATCCCCATGTCAGTACTACATAAAATGTCCATTAGTAACCCTGAATTATCTTGTATTTCTGACGTTCTAAGTTCTTGTAAAATAAATTAATAGTCCATGGTAGTCAACAAGCCATTCAGGGAAAATAATTTTTAAAACACACCCCTAGGCTGACACTCCACAAAGCTCAGAAATGTCAAGTAAAACTTGGACAGAAAACCAAAGGCCTATTACTTCAGGATCTCATGCTCTAAGTCCCCTGAGCTCACAATTCCCACTGAATAAGAGTTCAATGACACTGAAGAATTCTTTCCATAGGATGCTCTAATATATGGTAAGCTAAAAGTGCTCAAACCTAAAATGAAAACTGTCAGTAAGAAAACCTGGGGTCAGATCTTGCAAAACAACATCTGATGTACTCCAGAAACACAGTCAACCTGAAGTTAGTTCTGTAAACAAATGTCTGATCCAGACTTGTGACACAACCAGAGCTTCAGCACATACCAAAAATTAAGGAAGCAGTTTCCCCAAATTTAGTGAATCAATACCACACTTAAGACTGTAGCCCACTCCTCCTGTTTGTTGGTTTTAATTCCACTGCAGCTTTCTGAAGTTAAAGGTGTTCTAATGTGTGGGTTTAGCTGTACTGATTTCTGTAGGTTAACCAGTAAGAGAGGAGTCATTATGGATGATGACCTTCCAGTGTCCCTGATATGGGAGATATATGGCATATGATTTGATCCACATAAACCGAAATGTTCAATGATGCAGGAATTTCATAACCTCTAAGGAATTCATATTCTTTCTGCAACACTGAATGAACTAGAATTATACTAATATTCCACTGTCTTATCCTACATCTTTAACAACTCCTAAAGATGACTGTGACTATTTTATTCAACCATTATTTTTCTTCCCTACAATAACTTGGAAGATAGTTATTACTAAATGCACAGTTATAAAGTCTATATATTAATATGAGAGTTTCAGAACTCAGAGCAGTGACGCAACAATAACAAGCAAGCACTGAGCGCAGGAATAGATGGCCATTGACCAAAGCACTGAATATGTACTCTTCCCATCAGTTATTAGGAATAAAGAATCCTCAGCAGAGCAGCTTTAGTCTCAGTAAAGTACTCGTGTCTTCAGCAGCAGAATTCCTCATTAGAAAATTTAAGAGCAAATTGATTCTATCTTTGAAGAAAACACTAAGCCTGAGACGAATGAGAGTGAATTCAATATGTCCCAGTAAAGATACTACCAAAACCACAGAGTTTGATCAGGAGAACATAACAGAGGAACACACTTCCACAGAAGAGTTTGGTTCAGCTGAGAAACAACTAACCCAAAAGGAGAGCTATATCTCCAGGGAAGATCAGCAAAGGCCTTACAAGAGAAATAATGCCTGGGAAGCATTGGATTCCTGGTGAAATGTAATGAGTATTCAAGACTGGCAGCAATACAAAGTCAAAAGTTACAAGCAAACAGTATTACTTGACTGGAACTTTACCACTTGGACAAAAGAAGACTGGTCTTAGAAGGCTTAAAAAATTTGTCTGTGTCTGTAACCATGTAAAATTACCATACAACAGTAATCCTAACATGAGGCACTGTAAAACCTCTGTCTTTACTTTTTACTCAGAAGTCAAAGTCCTGTGGCAGACTCAAGGCACTAGGTGGTTTCTAGTCCTCAGTACAGTTCTTGAGAACTTCTTGAGAGTTCTAAGGCTTTTTGCTTCCAAAAACTCTTTGAGCTACAAAAAAAAATAAAAGGCAGACTACATACATTTCTGGTTGGAGTTATATTGGAAATGGCCTCTTGAAAATAAACACGGAATACATTTTAAAATTATTCTTCTTTTATATGAAGAATCTACGCCAATTATTTAGGTACAAAGAGTTTCCTAAAATGCTTTTATTCCATCTGGTGTGCCATCTTATGTATTTTTATTCTGCAAACTTCCTTGCTTAAATATTGGAAACAGACACAAAGGGCTACATATAAAAATAAAACAATCTATTTAGACTTACCTTTACCTTCAGTCTGACTTTTCCTACTGAATTAAGATTCATCAAAATAGTATACTACCTGAAAGTCCTCTGTAATTAGATAGGTAAAAGCCTGCAAATATGGGAACTTGTAAGAGTAAAGATTAAACCTCAGTAGGATTCAATAAAGTCTATATAACAATCACAAAAAAATCAACCTTCCAAAAAACCACACTGGAAATCTGTACACAACATACTGCAAAACATCCTCAAGAGATTTTATTTCTCCTCAGCCTTTTTCTGAGTATTTCAAGCAGCAGTTATTTCATTAACCATTTGGAGGTAGAAAGCAGTAGTCGTTAAGCTTATGGAAATGAAGCTGAACAATTCTTCCACTCAGGACTGGATGTAAAGACAGAACAATCTCAAAAGCTTTTTTCAATTAACAGTATCACTCACAGATGAATTTCAACAATCTATACATACATAAATATAAATAAATAAGGACTACGCTGTATCCCTAAACGTTCATGAACCTATGCTATCTTAGCTATGGCCCCACATATATATGGAATCTCAAAACCCTTGGCTTAGAAGTCAGGCTAGAAATTCCAGACCATCTATATAACATTTTCGTTTCCAAAAGAAGCAAGGCACATTCCTCAGTTTTATTTGAACAAAGGTTATCACCACACTGTTACACAAATTATCAGATGGTCTTGTCTCTTCACTTTCCCCAGGAACTTTTCCTGCCTGCAGTCTCTTCTACTTTTTGTTTTTATCATTGTTTCTCCTCTGTCTATGGATAACATGAGCTTAATGAGTGATTCTTACACAAGGCAAGAAAAAAACAAGATTTGCGGTCATTCTGTCCTCCTGAACTAGGCTCTACAGCCTTGAGCCAGCTGCTGAGAAAGCTGGAGTCTGTTGCTCACAAAACATCATCCTCAAGGCTGACAATTTCATAGTTCCTGTGAAACATAACTGCCAAGGGAATCTGTCACTACAGGAGGAGGAAAACAATTTCTTAGTTTGAGCCAATTCCACGGAGATCTTTGAAACTTATAAGGGAAAAAAGCAAATTTAATCAATACCCCAGCAACAATATGGGTATGGACCAGCAGTGGAGTGCAGTCTCAAAGTGTCACCAGTCCATATTGCTTATAATTACAAGAGAATTGTTCCTCTTGGGAACATTTGCAGGAAATGTGCAGGTCTACTGGCAGAACGCCAAGCTTATTTCAGTGCATTTGAGTCTCTCAGAAAGGCTCCAAGGGAATTTAGGTTAGTTCTTACTGCTAAGAACCTACATCAACCCCTACTTTCATAGGGTTGGAAACAACCTCCAGGACTGAGTCCAACCTTTGACCAAACACCACCATGGCAACTAAACCATAGCACTGTCACATTCAGACACTTCTTGAACACTTCCAGGGATGGTGACCCCACCACCACTCTGGGAAGTCCATTCTAATGCTTAGCTACCCTTTCAGTGAAAAAAATTCTTCCTGATATCCAACTAGAACTTCCCCTGGCACAGCTTTAGGCTATGTCCTCATGTCCTGTCACTGGCTCCATGGAAGAAGAAGCCATCGTCCATTTTGCTGCACCCTCCTTTCAGAAGTTACAGAGAACAATGAGATCTTACATGAGGGTCCTTTTCTTCAGGGTAAATAACTCCAGTTCCTTCAGCCTCTCTTCAGACAACTTACACTCTAGACCCTCCACCTGCTCCGTTGCCCTTCTCTGGACTCACTTCAGCACCTCAAAGTTGTTTTCTTCATGCCAGAACACAGTACCTGAGGCACAGCCTCACCAATGCCCAGTACAGGACAATCATCACCCTGGTCCTGCTGGCCACAGTATTTTTGGTACAGGCCAGGATGTCATTCTACAGGCCACCACTGGTTCATGTTCAGCTGCTCTTGGCCAGCACTCCCATGTCCTTTTCCACTGAAACTTTCCAGCCACTCTGCCCCCAGCCTGTAGTGCTGTCAGGGGGCTGTTGTGACCCAAGGGCAAGACCCAGCATTTCACCCTGTTGAACCTCAAACAAATGATGTCAGTCCATTGATCCAGCCCATCCAGATATCTCTGTAGAGTCTTCCTACCCCCCAGCAGATATGTACTCCCATCCAAGTTCATTATTGAGGGTCCACTTGATGTTCTTGTCCATATCTTTAATAAAGATTAAACAGGACTGACCCCAGTACAGAGCCTTGGGGAATCACCCTAGTTACTGGCCACCAGCTGGATGTGGCATATCCTTCACCATCCCACTCTGGGCCCAGGCATTCAGACAGTTCTTAACCCAGAAAGCTGCACCTGTCCAAGCCATGGCTTGCCAACTTCTCCAGGAAAAAGCTGTGGGAGACAGTGTCAAAGGCTTTACTAAAATCCAGGTAGACAACAACCACAGCTGTTCCCTTATCCACTAGGCAGGCTGCCTGGTCACAGGAAACCAGGCTGGTCATGCAGCACCTGCTTTTCCTAAACAAATACTGGTTGAGCCTGATAGCCCAATTTTTCTCTATGTGCTGTGCTATGGCACTCAAAATTATTTATCCCACAACCTTCCCTGGCATCAAGGTCAGGCTGACAGACCTGTAGTTTCTAGAATCCTCCTTCTGACCCTTCTTGTAGATAGGTGCCACAACGGCCAACCTCCAGTCATCTGGGATCCCCCTGCTTGGCCAGGACTGATGACAAATGAGGGATAGTGGCTTGGTGAGCTCTTCCACCCTCAGCACCCTTGGGTGGATCCCATTCCACCCAAGCACTCACCCATTCCACCCAAGTAGCTCAGCAGGTCACTCCTGTGGATCACAGGAGGCTATTCTGCTGCCTGTCCCTCTCTGCCAGCTCAGGCGCTGGCTGCTCTGAGGATAACCAGTCCTTCTGTCCAAAGCTGAGGCAAAGAAAGCATTAAATACTCCAACCTTCTTATCCTTGGTTACAATATTCCCCTCTGCAACCAATAATTTGTGTTCTTTTAAGGAAAGAGAAAACACATGATTACTGCTTGCACCTTGTCCGTAATAGAAAGACTGCAGTTATTTCAAGTATACTGCACTGTGAAAAATTGTGCAACTCCTCTTACATGCATGTAGTTACACATTCAGTTAATTCCACACCAGAAAGGAAGCAAGCTATACTGACTTGTCATATTAATTCCTTCCATATCAGGAAATTCACTGTATTGATGGGCCTTTTTCAAATTGATCAACTGTATCCTCCTGAGTTTGAGTTTAGTTTATTCCCAAATCAGCCCCTGGGCCTTGGCCGTTCCTAGGATGCAACTCCCTGCTAGAATGAGAACATCAGACAGCTACATATGCCAGCTGAGAATCTAGCCAGATGTATTTATTCTGATTATTCTTTTTCTATTCTGTTACTATAGTGATTGGGGAGAAAAAAAAACCAAACAAAAAGAAATTACCCCTTCCCAATCTAACACTATACAGCCACAAACATAATGTAAATAAAATCTAACGTTCAATTCCCCACAGCACATCCCTTTTGTTACAGTGGCATTTCTGATAACAGGAATTACAGCCACATGGAGACTTTTTGTTCCCACTAAAAGTGTGATATCTCTGAGAGCAGATGATGGTTTTATTACAAAAACTTTTGTAGTTTGAAAAGAGCAGTAGTAAAAGTTAGTTCAAGGTTTTTATGACTTCTTTTGTTCAGAGGAAACTAAAGGAGGAAAACCACTGGTGATGTATGAAAAGATTGCTTGTTTACAATCAGTACACAGATCCTTGCCTTTTTCATGAAAGGAAAGGAAACCAGCAGGAGAATTACAATACGGAGCACCTCCCAGGATCTCTTTCACCATTCTCCCCATTTGTGTATTAAGCAACAAGGCAGCTGTTGAACAAGTACTATCAACAAAGCAATCTTCAAGCCCTTTGATTTAGGCTATTCATATCTTCTGCCCTGAAATAAAATGACTTTCACAATTAAAACACCGAAATCAATGCTGTATCTATTGTCATGTCTGCAGGAGAAAAGCTTTAATTACAACTCTAGTTAGATAACACAATCATTACACCTCCTTAATCTCAAATATAAAACCAGTACCCTTTCAGTGCTATGCCACCCTTTCTTTGATTTTTTTTACGTGAATGGCTTTTTATCTGAGCACTTTAATTTGCATGCCTTTGCTGCGAGGCAGCTCCCCGTGATATGTTAATTGCAGAGTGCTTTAAGTACTAAAAGATTAACATAAAACCCTTTGCAAACAAGCTAATAGTTTATGATAATTTTTGCATGGCCTTTGTCTGTCTATCACTGGATTGCCTCTAGCTGTAATTTTATAAAGAAGCTGTAAAATATCATTTAAACAAGTTCATTTACACATAATTATTACCAGAATCACATTATTCAATTTAGATACTCCAGCCTATTAACAATCCATGAACTAAAATGTAATTAAACTATTTTCCTTTTATGAACCTATTCATTACAATGTGTGGGAGATGGATCTCTCAGTTTCACTGAAAATTTCAGCACTTTGTTGTTGGAATTGACAAGTCTGGCACTCTTTCTGTGCTTTTAATTATATTAAAAGTATTTCAAGGCAGGTAAGATAAAGAATATATTTATAAAAGAATGTGTATAAATGCCAAGATGGTGTCATCCCCTAACATATATTTATTTCATTCCACACAGTTTGCACTTCTTATCAGATAAAATAAAACCAGGATTCATCATTTCAAATAAAAGTTCTCAGGTTTTCTCATTTTTGAAGAAATATTTGAAATGGGAAAAGTTTATCCCTAACAAGATTGGTTTAGCATTTCAATTGAAGCTCTAGTCTACTACTTTACAGTACAGGGATCTTCACTGTGCAGCTGCAGATATTCCCCTTTGATAAAGATCATCTTAGCTCAAAAGATTGATTATATTTCAACTAAGACTAAAATTTGCTGTGCATCAGTCCATCATGAACAGTTAGAATTTTCTTAACGGGCCCAGAGCCTAACTGCCACTCAGTAACTCACACTGCCAAAACACCATTGCAGTTTCGCTCAGAAGATACTCCACTTAGCATTTCACAAGGCTTGGGCATCAGGCCCTGTTTATTTATTGCATTTTTATCCCAATTATCCTGATTTATCAAAGGAAAAATCTGGTCTGGACAACAAAAGCCTCAGTCTTTGCTCAGTGATACAAAGTGGAGACTCTCTACACAAACCAGGCTTTAGGATAGCTGCTGAAAAAAACTCAGTGGAAACATAACACATGGGTACTTTGCCCTGGTAATCAAAACAATTTTATCAGAAACATACAAATCAGAAGACACTAAGAATTTCCTTTTATCTTTCAGGATAGAAGACACATATCCATATCTCATGAGGAAGACAAAAAGAATGGACCCATATTAACGACAAATACTGATTACCCATGGGGATGCTGCAGATGCGAAAAAAGAGCTCAAAAATCGTCATCCCTCTGATGGGCGTGAAGCACAAGTATCTCTCTTTTTTTGGTGACATCACCCAAAATCCATCCTCTATCAATTCATTCTACCTAATGCCTGATGTCTGCCTTTTCATTTGAATTAAAAAACTGCAACCTAACTCCTTTATGGATACTTCTCTTCTGCAGAGATAAAAATATTGGCCTTGAAAATTTTGTTAGTTTTCTAATGATTGATATTTCTTATCTGAAAAATTTAAGATAAGCTTCTGGTCAAAGCACACAATAATCACATAATAAAACTAATGGGAAAAATATGAACAGAAATTACTGTGGGAATAACATGCTCTACAGAGAGATTCTGTTGCAAAACAAGAGATTCATAAGAAAACCCTGACAGATATTTCCGTCTAAATGGCCGGGGATCTGTGAATCACTGAGGCTGATAAGCTTAATTATTTCTAACAGTCTTTGACCATTTATTTCAATCAAATGTCAATTTGAATGTTGCCATTTAGATCTGTTCCTAGAGAAGTTAATGACTATAAACTCAGCAGGTAGCTGTAACAGACAAATTACAATAAAACCTAAGACCTTTTATTCTCTCTAAACTCCTGGTCTGTACCACAGAGATACTACACAATCCTTTGCAGTGGACTTTGCAGAATAAATTCCAACCTATACTTTTTCATTCTTTTTTTCTTTTATTTCAATCACTGAGCGTACAATAGAGAAATGGCAAATTTTTAATAAATTCAAGTTTGGCCATCATTCTAGAGTGTAGCCTAGCCCTACTAGAACAACTCTTCTAGTTCTAGTAGGGCTCTTCTTCCCAATACATTGACAGAATTACAGTGAATTGCAGCCTGCTGTATTGTTGATGCTATGTACTTCACAGTCATCAACATTTCTATTAATTATAATTGCAGTATTATTATTATTATTGTTGTTGTTGTTGTTATCTGGGGTTTTTAAGCATCAAGAGAATATAAATTATTTTTACTCTTTGAACTATCAGTATTTGAAGTTTATCTTCATTGTCAGAGTCTTGTAAGCACTTTAAAATAAAACTGACATCACTAATTTTATATACCTATTCAGAAGTTAATTATTCATTACCAGAGTAAGATTAAAACAGATTCACTGAGAAGAAAATGTGTTAGGGTAGGTCAGGGATAAAGACAACTTGTCTTCAATGCTTACACTTATACAGCAGAACCTTTACTCAACACCTAAAGAACCCATATGGTTGAGACATAACTGACAACACTTGCAGTGTTATTTTAAAGCATAACCAGAAAAGCTCTAACAAAACAGTTTAGCATCCCTGTTTAAATTAGTAGCTTCAGACTGGTTTAGATAATGGTCTAAGAACAAAATCACTGCATTTCCTTTTCACAACAGCAGGCTTACTCCTCAAAACAAGTTACAAAGAGTAGCTTAAATGTGTGGGGTTTTTTAGTTTCATGCTGTTTTAAATCAAACTGTTCCTTATGTAGCAATAAGTTTATGAAGGAACCACAATGTATGAAGAGAAGCATTTTTTCATTTTAGAATCTCCCTGTTCATTCCAAACTCCCATTATGTGGACTGTCACCCTGACACTGCCTGAGGTGCATTCCAGCTCTCTGCAAGAGAATCTGCTTTCCCACTAATGGGGCTGTTCTTGCAATAGCAAATGTAATTTTCCACTCCATTACAAACAGTGTGCAAAAGGACCCTATTTCTCACTGCACACAGATCAGTTCCCAGTGAAATCCTAGTCACCAAATATTACAATAGCAGAATCTCCTTCAAATATAGGCGCTTTTTCAGGGCTGGACAAACAGGTCTGATCCAACCACAAGCACACCTGAACTTTAACTGCTCCAATATTCTTCAGTGTTAGAGAAAAACACACAGAGGTTCAGGAAGGATTAAGAAGTTTCCTTATGAGGAAACTAAGAAAACAAATATTGCAATGATACTTTCTCATAATACCATATTCATACTGCTTTTTTTAGCCACCAGCCATAATGCAGATTTATATAGTGACTTCCTGTCAGCTGTAATTCATCTGGATTTGAAAATTCATTAATACACCAAATAGTGGTCTAACTGCATTTTTAATATCTTGCAAAGATCAAAATCAGATGCCTTTGCAGCAAAGTAAAATTCAAGAAAAAGAAGCAGCATTCTATAATAAAATAATTACATTCAGCTATATTTTATATTTATTACCTTTAATTTATCTGTATCATTACATCATCAAAACAATTTTACAAAAAGGAATGAATATAATCACAGAAGAACTTATACAAGTCTTTGTCTCATAGTTCAGTATAAATAGTTCTCATGCAATCCTCTTCAGGAAACAGTAACTCTGTACCCTTTAATTAAAATAAAAAAAGACTAGGACAGTGCAAAAGCAGTGTTAAAAGAACTGTCTTTGGGATTTCTATGCTTAGAGTTCTAAACTGGGTGTTTAGTTTATTAAAAAGAAAACATTATGGCTTTTAATTAAAACTGACAACCTCAAAATTCAAGTTTCCCAGAGTTTTCCCCTTTCTACTGTGTTACAAAAATAACAGTACTAAAGTAACTTAATTGACTTTTAAGAATATATCATGAAAGGACTTGAAGAGATACCTCTCACAGAGTCTACAATATGCATTGTAGCAGCATTCTCTAGGCAGAACAATTAACAAATCACCTAATTGCATTCACCCTCACTGGAGATATTCAAGAACTGCCTGGATGCAATCCTGTACCACGTGCTTTGGGGTGACCCTGCTTGAGCAAGGAGGTGGGGCCATGTGTCCCACTGTGGTCCCTTCCAGCCTGACCCATTCTGTGATTCTGCATTCACCCCTATACTCTTCCCAGACTGAGACTACCAAAGGCTAAGAAAAGAGTTTCTAAAATCAAACAAACAATATAAGTTTTGTTTGTATTAATCAGAATTCAGTAGAAGAAGTATAAAGGTAATCCTGCAGTACTTTGGATCAAATTAACAATCTTTGCATTTTTCAGTTTTGAAATAAGTTCATAAAGAGTACTTGAATTAAGACCTAGGAAAATGAGATTTAGAGTCTAGGGGCACAAATGAGCCAAGAACATTTCTTTATTTCTTGCTGTCACCACTGAATTACTCCTAGACAAATAAGCATTCTATGTTACATGCCTTTGATTTCTTCCATCCCAAAGATGTAAGCTTGGATAGCATGTTTTAATAAATTAGCAAAATACTTCCATTCTAATTTTGAAGGTATGTAGAATCACCATTGTGACAATATGGAGACATTTTTGTAGATATCTATCACTCCTCACAGCTTTTTAACCAGGCATTCAAAAGTTCAGAAGTATTAAAGAATATAAAAATATCACATCTGGGGAATCTTCAAAGACTAAGCTTCAAATCACTGATGTCAATGATAAAGGCAGATGACAGGTGACTGGAGTAAAAGAAAGAATGGTAATAAAGTGACTACAATGGACACTTTCATAATTTATAATGGCAAGAATAGGAAAAAAGCACCTTTCTGTAGCTCATGTAGTGTATATCATAGAGCTACTCTGTAACTTTATCTGGGAAGTAGAATAATACTCAAAACCCTTCAGGCAGGCACTGTGGTTGATTGAGTTATGGATGTCCCTGGGCAGACACAGACCCATGCAGTGATGTAGCATGGAATGACATAGCACCAAAATACTTGACAAACTGCAAATGCAGCTGACTCCTCAGCTTTGAATGACACTCAAGTTAGCCAAATCTGAATGCTTTAAATACCTTTCCATTTTGTTGTATCTCTAAATTTTAATATGTAACAATTAATAGGATCTCTGGATTTGCCCTTGTCAGTTCCAGAAAAGAGATAAAGTAACATTTCCCCTGTCAATTCTGCTCGGTTTTAAATTTCAATAAGAGCAAACTTTAATCTGAAGACAATATAAATAACTGCAGTAATTTTACATCTTGAAATAATTTACAAAAGTTTCTAAGAATATTCTTATTGGAATATGTATTTGTAGTCATCAGAATAATTCAGTTTATAAGAGTGAATTGAAAGGGATAAACCTGACTTAAGAAATAAATTCTACTTTGATTAGAAAAGATGCTTAATCAAATATCCAAACTACAACTTCACCACTAAAAAGCTTCCATCCCTTTGATGCTAACTAAGTGATGTTAGCTAAACAGCTAACAACTTAGAAAAAAACTACTTTTCCTACTTAAGATAAAAATATTCCAATTTCATTACAAGTCAAATAACTTTTGTAGTTAAATGAAAAAGAAAGCATTACCTTTAAAAGAGGCTAAGGTCAAGTAAACATTGATCCACCACATGGATCTAGCACACTCTTTAGATCTGAGTTGATATATCAAGGCCTCAGTACCTCAATGCAAGACAGTTTTGTTGCATGATGAAATAGAACAGAATAAGGAAAACTCAGTTTACTTTAATGCTACAGATAATTACTTAAGATTGGGTTAAAAAACACCTCTAAACAACAGGAACAAACACAAAGGAGTGGAAATGCAATGGAACTACCATTATTCAGAACCTTCTCAGCCTTGTATTCATAACTCCTGGAACACTTGGAGTGACCGCCAGAATTAAGTCTGCTGGAGTTGGCTAAAGAAAACAATTGTAGGGTGGAACAAGGGGAATTACAGACTGTGAAGTATATATTTATAAATTACTGCTACATTGCATATTGCTACTGGTCTTAATTCTAGCAGAATTGCTATGCAACCCATTACTTAGGAGAGTCTATTATTTTTCCCCCTCTGGTGCCAGCAATGCTTTAAACCATAGTGTAATTAATGTAATTAAGTTATTAATAAAGATTGAAGGGGTTGAGCATCACATGAAATACTTAATTTTGTGTATCTTTAGCTGAGTGACTGTTTAGGTTTTTATTTCAACTGTCAGCCAAATTATGTTCAATTAAGCCATGGCGGAGATTTCTTTTAACCACTGATAATGTCACACAGATTCAAAGTTCTGGGTGGTGGGTGGTAAAACTTCCCACTCCTTTCTATCTGTTGTATTTTCCTACTATGCCTTATTCATGTACTGCATGTATCAGTGTATTCACACTTTGCATTTCTCTGTTAGTGTGAAATGCAGACTAGAAGGCTATGCTGCAGAAATAAAACGTTTGGAATTTACCTAATAATGAGATGAAAGAACTGTTGTCCTTGTGCAACTTATTCTGTTGCTGTGGTGAGCAGAACACCAGTGTGAAACTGCTCACTATCTCATTGCTCTACTACTTCACTCAATATCTCTACAAAGCTACTCCTAGAAAAAAAACACTTCTTTCTATTCAGGCAGGTAATGCATTGAAGCCTATATAACGTGGAAGAGATTGTCATTATTTGCTGTACAGACAGTCCTGGAGCTGAAGACTGGTGCCAAATCTACCTGAGAATCCCGAATCAAGTTCTGGCCAGGGCACAAGAGCTAGGGTAGTCTGTTGGTGTAATGAAGACATTTGGTGCACTTCCCAGTCATTCTAATGACTTCCTGTGAAGACTTGACATTATGTTAAAGGCTCGAAGGCTACTACTGAAAAGTGGGCACATGCTTAACATTGCCACCAGAACTGGCCCACCTCCCCATCTCATCTGGAAGATGTGATGTATGTTTTTACATCAATTTTGTTGTAACAGGAAATATATGGATCAAGTCAATAATACTTAACAAGAGTTAAAATCATTTAAGGTGTATCTTGTGCAATCAAGCCTTGAGGGCACCTGACACCAGCCATGCCCTGGCTTCCAGACAGTCAGGGTCACAGAGCTCTCTATATTTATCAGCTGCTTTAAGATGTCATAGGGCAGACAGGGCATACAGACATTTCAAAGAAGTACACAAGCAAAGGGTTCATATTATGAATGAAACTGAAGATTTATATTTGTGATCTTTCCATTGAGCCCTGATTTATGACCATATTCTTCTAATTGATTGACTCAAGGGAACAAGCCTTCATCTAGTCTTAAGAGAAAGAAGCTCCTAAATATGTTTTGGGCACCTTGCAAAAAGTAACAAAGATAAAATCCATATTTTTCTTATTCTTTTACAAACAGAATTTTGTTTTTTACTGCTATAACAATAAAAGTAATTTTACAATTCACAAATAATAACTTTCTATACAGTTGCAAAATCCTGTCGAGAACAGCCATTAATATTTCAGCTGTTCTCTGCTGAATTATACTGAAAGTAAAATTAATACTAGGGAGTAAGTTAACTCAGCCACTTATAATGGACTTGTAATAAGCCATGATTTTAAATGCAGCAATATTGTCAATTACTGCAGAGTTCTTCAGATTGCTAAAAATTCTTCACAGGTATTGTTTTTTATATAGATGAGGAACATTTTTTACCTAAATTTACCTTGACACACACAAGGTATAAACACATGAAAAAAGTCTTAGTCAGGCACCATTTGTATTTCAACCCCAAGAGAGAGATTATCTGTTTATCTTTTATTTCAAGTTATTAAAGACTGGGATATTTCAATTCAAAGTGATTTTAGTATGAATATGACTTGGAGTTCATGAAGAACATCCTAAATAAAACTGTGTATCAAATTTTGAGAATATCCTCTTTATTCAGTGAGAAACACAGTGAACCTGTACCTTGTTTACTCTCTTGTAGTCATAAAAGGTTTATGAAACAGTGTAGAAAGCTGACTTCCCTTCTAAGGCCATCAATAAGAGCACTTTAAGCTAAAAAAACCCCAAACTTTCTGCCCACCCCCACTATTCCCATTAAAGGCTCATGAGGCATTCTGGACAATAAAATCAGTTGGGGATGTCCTTGATCTTTCTGTGGCTTTTATAGAAGCCAGATGGCTTGGCTCTGGAACATCTCATAATTTAGTGAAATGAAGAATTAAAAGAAGAGTTCAGAATTAGCAAAATTAAACTGCATGAGTTACCAAATGTCAAAACCACTGAGGATTTTTGTCTTCTAGAATGTTACATGTACTGCAGGCTCTCAAATAAGCTCAGAGAAAAAATAATAATGGGATGAAATTGTATATTTCAATAGTTCTGAACAATGGGTTTGACAGCCAGAAAAACTTTCCAAAACTGTTTTATTCCAGTTAGGCATACTTTGTCCAACATGCTTTCCAAGCACAATAGCTACATTTTGTATTATTTTGCATCAGTCATCCCTTGTGCTGAAGACTGAAGTGCTGCTGACATTACTGCAGAATCACAAATATCAGGATAATAAGCCAGTTTGTAGGACTGTACTGTGTGAATATAGAAATGAAATAGGACTAGAGCAAGGAAAGGAGGTTAAGGAGTCACAATTACCTAAATAAAGCAAATAATAAATAAAAATGAACCTTTGCAGACATATAAATCTTTTCTCCAAGGAAACCAAGAATGTTTCTTATGCACTCTCCACACCCTGGGAGTTATATATTTAAACTGAAAAACTCTTCAGTCAGAAACTCAAATTGAATCCTTATTTCATCATGTGTCTGTGGAGCTCACAAGGTTTTTCGGTTCTGTATTTTGTTTCATATTTGTTCAGCACCATATTAACAAATACATACCTTTCTCATGCTATCAAAAATTATTTCATAATTATTCCCAAGACAGAAAACTTGTTATCACTCCTTTATTTACTCTATAGTTCTGTTACATGTCATATATTGGTGTCATGTTTGAATTTCATTCCTGCCCTCCAGCAATATCCCATGTGATTTTCTCAAAGATCTTGTGATGGTTATTGAAGACTTTGTTTTCAGAGAAAACACTAGCCCTGAGTTTTGAAGAATTGCTTGAGGTGAAAAAAAAATTTGAATTATACCCTGCTAAAACTGTCATCAAAGTGAATTATTACTGTTTACAGTTGTGTTCATTAATTTTACCTGTATCCGTCCATCTAGATAATAGACATAAAGACAGAATGCACATAAAGTGACATTCAATAGAGGCTGCAAAATAAAATAAGATAAAATACAATAAAATAACTTTTAAAAACTCTCAACAATTCCAAATGCCAAGATTAATGCTGCTAGTGCAAGTGCAATTGAAACCTTCTTTTTACAATTACTCTTCACATGACAGCAATCATGTGATTAGCACATCTATAAGCAAAGCACAGTAGTAGAAAAGTTTTAGACCTTTTGTCTCAGGTAAATACCTGAAATGCAAGAAGTCACTCTCACTGGTTCTGCATTAATGTACTTTTACGTATATTCCCTATCCCCACATGCATAATGCTTAGACCTAGCAAGAAAAGAGGAATGTATAAGCTGGACATGAGATGAAATCTACACACAAAGGAAAAATTGGTGGAAGCTATTTCTAATATTACACAAACATTGAATACTTAATTTCATCACCTAAAAAAAATTAGTAGTATATGCAATTTCCTGACCTAAAAAATGTCAAGTTACATCCTGTAACACTGATATGTTGCAAAGGTCAAAAATAACCCTGACAATCATCATCCTGATGTGCACAGAAGTGCTCTTGTATCCACAAATAACGTGTCACAATTCAATCAGCTGATAAAAATACAAAGTCTCTAAGAATGAATTGAAGGATAAACTCTTTGTCAAGTTTTGCCACACAGGAATCCAACAATAAACTTAAGACTATTACACTGTGACTGAAACTTCAGTTTTTGCCAAAGTGATGTCTCCAACATATGCAAGTAAAACTAGCAACAAAACAATTCAGTGGAAGATACAATTAGATAAATTTACCTTTTTTTTTTTTATGATCCCAGTATGTAAGAACCCCAGGGGTTAACAATCCCTACAAAGCATTATTCAGCAGACTTCTCTAAACCTCAACCTGAGAAACATTCCTTCTGTATTATATGCAGCAAGCTAAATCTTTCCAAGAATTAAAGAGTGTACTTATCTCTGAAGATTCTGACTCATATTTACCCCACAAAAAAGGACAAAAATGGATATAATATCATTTTGGCTATGCGCAAACCCAATTTCCCCCACTGAACAGTATCTATATGCCAGTGTGAGCAATGAGGGGACAGTGTCCACATGGCATGGAACCTGCAAAACCAGAACTGTAAAGGTGACTTGCTGCATTCTCTGAAACAACTTGCTCCCACAATGCTGGGACCAAGACTGGTCAATTTTATTCCATCCACTGCTGTTAGTTTTCCATTGTGCAAAAATCAGGAGTTCCAAAGAGTGAGTGCTGCCCACAAAAGCTTGCAGCAGGGTGGGGCACAGGCTGCACTATGTATAAAACATAGGATGGACCAATAAGCCACATTTAAAAGCCTTTCTTCAACATTCACTGTGCTCAACTCTCAGTGCATTTCACTATGTCAATCCGGCATTTTATAATAAGGATCCTCTGCTTCAAATCCAATATCTAGTCACAGACATCTCTTCAGCTGATAATACTTACACTTCTAAAAGGCAATGATTTAGAAAGGAGGAAAGATTTCATTTTCAGTTATCAAGAAGTTATATCTATGTTTGCAATTAATTTTGGGAAAATATAACAAGATATGCTTGGCATAATTATCTGATGAAGTTAATTATTTCCCTTTAGGTATTAAAGGTTATATCTGTCATCTGTTAGTACTGTAAAAAGATTTCATATGCTTCTGAAGAACTTAAAGCAGTTTTTTTACTTGTAAATAAATAATCAAATGATACTCTGCTTATTGTCTAGATTTCACATCTAACTTACATCAGAACTAACGGTTGTCATATTTAAGCCTAGATCCTCAGTACAGCCTTCAGGTTAAAAATTAAAAGTATTAAGTGGCTAAGCTATAGTGTTTTTTGTGATTTCTGACCCATAAGCTAGCTAGCTTTTTTGTTCTGGTTTTTGGGGTTTTTTTTCAGAAAAAGTCATCTTCTAAAAAATGTGTACTTATCATTTCATTGTTTCCTCAAATGATCAAGCATATTTCTAAGCAGGAAACTGATAAAAAGTATAGAGAAATACACACTACTTTGTCTAAAGCACTCCTGCTTGAATTCTCTTTTCTAATAATTTTCATCAAGCTGACTTAAAAGAAAATTTAAAGGATAGGAAAGGTGAAAATTAAATTGAACAGGAAATTACTGCAAGTACTGAGAAAAGTAAAGACATTATCCCTCAGGTTCAGGCCTTCATTTCCTACAAATACAAAATCAGCTAAAAATAACCTGCATATTTACAAAGTGTATACTTACACTATAGACCAGTGCCTGTGGGAGCTATGAAAAACAAACCAATAAAAAAGAGACTGAATTATTTACTGTGAAAATATGATTTTCATAAAATATATTTGCTTCTGTTTTGTAATTTTGTTCCTACCTCTGAAATTTTATGTGGAATTTAGCATATTCACATTCAGAGCATAAGATTAACATTATAAAATTTAACAATGCTGAAACAGGCACTGTAGTCTTGAAGGTTAATAATTCATCAAGTACACAGCATAATATGCAGGAAAATTTTGGGGTGGCAAATTTTCCTTTCTTTAAAAAAAAAAGGTTTTCTTTTCAAGCTTTCTTTCTTAGCTTTCAGAATTTCCAAGCAATGTACTATGGAGAGGAAGCTGTACTTGAACAGGGTATTCAAAAGAAAACAACACCCAAATAATCATCAAAAAGAACCAGAAAAAGACAACATAAAATTCACAATCTTTGTCAAAGAACTGAAATAGAAACACTTCAAGGAGTCATTACAAAAAAGTAGGGAGAGGCAAGAGCCTCCACAACGACCTTGCTGTGGACTTCCCCTTTCCATAAGGTCCAGGTCATGAAATGTGTTTGCTTTTGGTTTTGTACTCCTAGTGGATAACTTACTGCATATTATTCTGAAAATTCTGTTTTGGATTGATAATAAGCAAACACTATAGTGACAGGTATAAGAATAGAGCTATTTGATTTCACTAATTCAAACAACTTACTGAACAATTCTGATACACAATGATACAAACTGGCCTGATATACTACATCATCCATGAAATTAATAACAGAAAAGGGGCAGAAGGGATTTAATACTGCATTCAGCAGAGGAAGATGTTATAGTCAAAGGTTGTTAAGTCAACACTTAAAATAATTCTTAAATATTCACAAAGGATATGTCACACTGAGAAACAAACAAGTGAAAAATACATTCCATTACTTGTGATGAAATGTTTTCATCTAGTTTTCATTCTGAAAATGTTTTCCAGTTACAGTTCCCCCAAAAATCTGTGTTTGTTTCAGGTTTGTTTGTTTTTAAATTTGCAAGTACCATGCAATAATTTAATAAAATTGCCTGTTGGCTGTGTGACACTGTGGGCTGAGCATCAATACATTACTCCATCATGGGCTGTGTTTCTTTAGCTGCACTAATGCATAAATGACTATCCATGTCAATGCCCTATGTATTAAAGGTTATTGTGACAGTAATCCAATTCAGAGATGCATTCCTTTTCTTTAAAGAAGAGCTTCTATTGTTATTGTGATATAAGAAAAGTTGTTTTCTTAACAAGATTTTGAAAAGTTAAGAATAAGACAATTAGAACTCTGAAGCTGGAACTGAAGGAGAGAAAGACCAAACCTGTGACTAAAATAATTTCAACTAATTATTAAAAGAAAATTCTCCATTGCTGAATATCCTGATCTTTAAGCATGATCAAACTCAGTAATAACAAGTTCTTACTGAATTCCAGGCCAGTAACCATCTTTAAGAGAGCAAAAATATTTTCCATATTGAAATTCACAACAGAGCTGTATGTACAAGTTTAATGTTACCAGTGTGCCTCCACCATAGGGAAAGGGCAGGTACCTCCAAAAGTCCTCCCCAGTCTATGTTTTTCTTTAGCACAAGCAAAGACAACACTGTAAGAATAATTTCTTCATGCTATTTTAGTTTTGCATAAGGAACCTTACAGGCTTGGGAGGCACAGACCTGCCATGTTACGCTAATTCAGTGCTGGAAAACCAGAACACAAAGCTCATCTCTCTGTGATAGCAGTGAACAAGTGATTCAGCACAACAAAATGGACATGGAAGACAAATTATTTGCAGGAGATATAAAAGCTGTGTGACAATCAAAGCAACAAGATAACCTTTCACTTTTCTCAATGGTTCTTTCCTGTCAGTCCACTTTCACAAGGATCAAAAGTTAAATTCCACCAAGTCAAACTTTCAAATAAATTTTCAGCAATCTTCACAGGAACATGACAAGGAGAGCAACTTAATAAAAGCAATCACCATTTTAGTGATCTCAGTTCCCAAGATTCAAATCAAACATAGGTCATATCCTTTCCTACTCAATCACATCTATCTAATTGGTATTTCACTGCAGTGAATTCAGAGTTTTAGAAGCCTCACCTGCTTAATATTTGCATTCCATTTCTGAGATAGTTTATCATGCACCTAAAACAGAGGCCATTAAAATTATTATTTTGTTCAGATTAGTTTTTACTTCATCAATCTTATGATAGAACATTCCTCTTTGCAGGAAAATATCATTACCTTCCACAGAAAGCTAATGAAGAATCTGGGTTTCTTTGGTAACATTCATGAGTCTCATAATCCTAAACTGAGAGCCCAGATGTGTTTCACATCCAGATTCAACTGATGCCTTTAGGGAAGCTGCCACTGAATACTCACACCCTGGTTTGGTTTGTGTGGCTTTTGGCTTTTTCTGTCCCAAAACAAAACCAAACAAACCAACTGGCTAAAAATAAAAAAACAAACCCTGAAAAAATCCACCAACAAAAAAACCCCTCTGATGACAAAACCCAGATTGTTACATTTTGAAAAAAAATCTTTTTACCACTAATCTGGGGACACGGTCTTGAATTTTACTTCTTAGGCTCCTCTCAGTATAAAGAAATGCCTTTTGAAATGTCACAAGTGACAAAAGCAAGGTACTAAAAATTATAGGAGGGAGCTGCAAACCATGTGGAAATAACTTCTTTTGTAGAAATTATTTATGTGGGCTTTTTTTTTAGTAATTCAATAATGACATTGTTACCAATTCATGCTAACTCTTTTGATTGCACCTAAATGAAAAAGAAAAAAAACCCACTGTTGTAGTTGCACATATTACTCAAGTTCAGGAATGTATCTAGCCTAACTGCATGGTAATTTCATTACCTTGAAAAATAATATCCAGTTCAAAATGTGTTTAAATTTATTTTTTCATGCGAGTATTTAATCTAAAATTAGATGGTGGGGATGGGTTGTGCAGGGGAGGGAGAAAGGAACCATGCAGAGGGGTGGTAGGAGTGGGAGAAAGAGAGGGGGCGGGGGAAAAAAGACATTGTGTCTGGAATAGAAGACATTAAAAAACAGAGCAGAGGAAGAGATTCCAAAATTGTTGAATTAATTCTTCTCTTCACTGTTGTAAAGCTAGTTAGCCTGTCAGTTCAAAGACCCATTCTCCCATTCCTTTAAGTCCCTGGGATGGGTAAACCAAAAGCTGGATAATTGCTACTGACAGAGACACGGTCATGGGATTAGACCCTGCTAGTACCATAGAGGAAAAGCTGTACTTGCACACTGCTCAAGTGTCTCTTGAGAAACAGATGTTGACTACGTTTAATTCAGTGTTCTCATTTCCCCATTAAAGGTACATCCTTCAACAAGGCCTGAAAGAAACAGGCACAGAACTGGTATTGCTTTCCTTAAGTTTATTTCTCAGTCATCACCTCCTCATTTTTCCTCAAGACAAGCACAGTTATTAGCTCCTAAGAGGGTTGTGTGAGGAAAACAGCAACATCAGAAAATATTCTGCGGAAAGGTGACCATCAATTAGTAATGCCAGGTAAAATGCACAAAAGATTGAAACTCCTGACAACAGAGGTGCTGTTATCATCTGAGAACTTCTTCCTACTCAGAAGCAGCTCAGAAGTAAGAAGCTGAACATAAGGAAAATGCAGCTGTCAAAACATGTCTCCTACTGACTTACCAAATAAAGAGAAATGTGCAAAACTGGATATAACCAACATATAAGTCTGGGACAAAAAATATAGAAAGAGTATTTTTATTCCTGAGTCTAAGTGTATTTTGTTTATAAAGGAACATATTATTGAATAACCATCTTTTAAAATGGTGTATATGCACACTTTATACTCCATAATCTCTAGTGCACATCCATATGGAGACACCTGTAAAAATTTTGCTTTTACAATCGGTGTATATGCACACTTTATACTCCATAATCTCTAGTGCACATCCATATGGAGACACCTGTAAAAATTTTGCTTTTACAATCGGTGTATATGCACACTTTATACTCCATAATCTCTAGTGCACATCCATATGGAGACACCTGTAAAAATTTTGCTTTTACAATTGGTGTATATGCACACTTTATACTCCATAATCTCTAGTGCACATCCATATGGAGACACCTGTAAAAATGTTGCTTTTACAATTACACTAGAAAATACTGGTGGAGTCCACATCACCTTTGCATAGTAAATAATAATTTAAAGCAGGGGGGTGTCTACCTACCTTTGTATAAATGTTAAAAGATAGGCATAACACTTGCAAAAGTAAGAGTTTTTTGAAACACTGCCCTTTTCTGCAATCTCATACACCAGTGCTGAATATTCTGAGGGCTCAGAGAGTTCAGTCCCTTTGGTCTTCCCTTGAAACACATTGGACTAGTGTCTTAGACTGGTGACCAGAATTCATTGAGTTAGAGCTGCATTACAGAAGCATTAAGGGTTGGATAATTTCAAACATTGCAGCAAATCATGTCAGGGATTCCATGTGCATCTAAAGCTGTGATACAGCAGTGAGTAGCCTATGAATGCAGACGAAACTACAGCAAAGCATGCTTATCCCATGCAAGGTCCCCATAAATAGAAGAGAAACAGTCAGTGCATGTTTTAAGATTCACAGTTATCACTTTGCCACTCCTTCTTTCCCATAGTTCCACACTTCCCACCCCGGACATCCCTCTAGTCAGAAGGACTCAAACAGACAATGACCGCTTGTCTGGATAAAATGGTTCAGTAATAGTGATTCATTCAGCACAACTTCACTTTAACAGCTTGCAACTACTTCTGCATGTGATAACCACTGCTTTTGCAGGGGTAATTATCTAAATCTATTGCTATTCTTTTCATACTGCCATCTCAATAGCCTTGCATAATTGAACATATAAATACCACCAGCCTTTCAATGAGTCACTACAACGTAACGGTCTTAAAAATGTAATACATGGCATTCAAAAGCATCATCTTAATTCAATGTTTAAGTTCCTCCACTGGCAACCCAATGGATCTTGATTCCATTATCCTGGAATCACATTGTCTCTATGGAATGATGTCTCTCTCCCTTCTTAAGCTCCAGACAGCAGCATCAGTGTTCTGTAGGCCAAAGAATTTCCTCTTTCAGAAAAAGCCTTCTTCTCTGAATCACCTATGAAGACCGGCTTTTTGTCTATTCCTTTTTTCTTCTAGCAGCCTCCTCCATGCTTATTCCTGATGCAAACTCCTTGTTTGCTGTTTCTTTCATCCTTGCCTTCCCCAGCTTATGCACAGATGGGTTTCACAAACCCTGCCTTTTTATAATCAACTCACATGAAAACATAAATCTCTCATCTGTTGGCTAACACACACACATCAAGCCTTTTATTTTCTCTTTATTGCTAATGCTCAAAAATATCCAGATACTGGTATGAAATGTTTATATACAAAATGTGCAAATAGCACAAGAATAAATACATTGCTTTAACTTTGTGGACCGAAGCTTAAGCAAATTGGAAATGCAGTAAGAATGGATGTGAGTGTATACTCACCAAAAAACTCAGCAAAAAGATATATTCAACAGGAAATCCAAGAAAAAGGTTTCAGGAAGGAAATAGACACAGATCCAGATTCAGATGTATAGGGATCACCATCCCTTCAGCCTTCTATGTCACTCTTTTATGTACTCTATCATCCACTGAATTGACCTCATGGCTCTTGTGTATAAATGAGTGTACAACACTTCTCTCTAATTCTCAATTAAAATGGTGAATGGTATGAAAACTTCTTGAGGCATTATGCAAAGATACTGCACTCCTGCTTTTATAATTTGAGGAAGCAGAAGGGGGAAAAAGGAAGAAAGACAATTTACCTACAAAGTTGGGTGCAGGTGGTGACTGTAGTTTGCTGCATCAGCTGTATTCACTACGAAGGCCCACTTTATTAACACACTTAACCATATTATCACTTGAATAACTCCTGCAATTTACATCTCAGAGCACAGATCACAAGATTTTCTCAGCAAAACACCAACACATATCACATGAATATGTTTAGTATCTTCTCATCAACATACTGGATGATATTTTTCTGTAGTGATATTAAAACAATCTTCCCATCCCAGGCTATTTAGTGATAACTTTGGAAAAGTTTTATTGAGCTCTACAGGAAATTAACCATACATATCTACCAGATATTAAGAGAGGAGTTTGATTCACAAAGTCCTTTATATTGCATTGTTGTTCTTCAGATTCCCTACCATTTTGGGTCTGTGTTTTGAATAACTGAATTTCCTAGGTGAATCAACAAACTGGTTTCTCTTGCATCAAAGTTTCATCTTGGTCTTATTTCAAAAATGTCAGACTTACAGGTCAAGAGTGAGAGGTTATGATAAAACCCATAGCAAATATTGCAGGTAACAGAATTGAGAAAAACAGATGAAAATTAAGAGGGGTAAATGGGAATTGGAAAGGGTCTTATACATAAAGGCCCAAGTTCTAATTTCAGATGTTCAATGTGACAGCTCAAAAAAATAATATCCCTGTAATTTGTTTAAAAGGTAAATCACTCTGAAGTGTGTGAGGTGAGCTGCTCATTCAATTATGACAGTCCTATGACAAACCCCAGAGCTTTAACAAGGTAAATTTTATGATCAATAATTATATTTAGGGAACATCCAATAGTGACTTCTAAAAAGTTCACACCTGCAAAGGGAAAAAAGAAAAAATGCACCGAAGTCTATTTAATTCCCAATTGGTTTGGGAAGTTTTGCTAAGTACCATTAAACACACGCCTAAGAAAGACACAAAATTCTGACAACCCATAATTTTTTTTATCTAAGAGTATTACTTTTAGTGGATACTCCTAATAGTAATTCCTTTCTATCAAATTACTGTTAGGCTTCAGTCTTTCTCACACATTAAAATGCTGACTCCATCATTCATTTCCAGCTTTCCCAAAAGGTTTGAATGCATGCAGCGTTAGATCAGGCTCCAAGGGAACACAAGCTTTTATGCATCAGTCAACAGCTAACAGATGAGGCTGAGAAGAAGCTTTCCCCAGGGGCAGGTGATTTCAGTGGCTGTCCTCTGAGGAGTTTCTGGGAGTCTCCAGTCTGGCTGGGGGCTGATAAGGGGGAAGGACTGTGTGTGCAAGGCAAACGTCTGCAGCACTTCTGGGTTAGGGCTGCACCAGCCGTGCACCCGCCTCCTCCAGCTGACACATCAGCAAGTTCCCAGCACCCAGCTTCTGAAGACATATTCAAATCAAACCAGTTTTATACAAGATACTAGGTATAACAGAACCTACATGAAACAGTATATTTAATGCAGTGCAAATAAAACAGCATGTATGAAATAGCTGCTGGAACTACAAATGAGGACAAGAGTGGCACCTCTCTTCAAAAACATAATTAATGTATTTAATAATTAAAATGTTCTTTCCCTGTAAAAATTTTTAAATTATCTATCACTGCTTCCAGCTGATATTTAAAATAAAGCTGATGTAAAATATTGCTGTAACCCAGACACTCACTAGATTTCATGAAAGTCTTACCTGCAGCTTAATGTTTATGCAACGTATCTAAGACTGACAATGAGCAGTCTACAAGGCTTTTTATAAGACATGCTGAGAGCAATAAATGTTAAAGAATAAACCACAGTTTGAAATATTTCTCACAGTATTTAATTTGCTTTTAAATATAAGTTTTAATACTGACAGTTTCAAAAAATAGGGCATTTACACTCAGTTTTCATTATTATTTTTCAAACTAAGCAGCCCTTTTCCATTAACACATGCTCAAAACTTGGTTATGTATAAGTTACTTAATTTCACTTAAGGTGAAAGATACACTGAAAAAAAATATTGTTTCATTTATTATTCTGTCAATAACTGCAATTTGCTGAAACAAATCTTGGAAGTTTCCTGTCAATAGTTAACTACCTCACAAAATATTAAATACTATTAAAACACATAAGACTAAAATAGATTTATACAATGAAGATTGACTTTTTTTCCAGTGGTACCAAAGAAGGTCAACACTTCTTTAAAAAGAATTTAAGCAAAATATAACTTTAAATAATAGACAAGAAACTCAGCGTTATAGAAATATGGCCAAAACTTACATAACAGTTCAAGGAAAGAGTTATATCAAAATTAACTAACCTCACATGAAAAGCATTTATTACATTTTAAAGTGCAGTTCTCTGTGCACACCTGATTCAAGATCTCATGGAACTGATCTGTTCAGTGTATTAGATCTTGTTCTCCTAGATGTGATTTGAACTACTTCTTCATGAACATCAAAAAGATTAAATAAAGATTAATTGAATAGACAAAAAAATTTTTAAAAATACATTATGCAAAAAGCCTCTGTGTCTTCAGGATATGAAGATATGAATCAACTCTTTTCACCTACTGCTGGAGTATGAACTGAAGAAAAGTCTGGCATCTTCTACACACAAGTATGAGAAGGATTACTACTGTGTTCAGTGAACCCTTGCCCACACATATATTAAGACTCCCAAGAGAAAAGTGGGTCACATTCTAATCATAAAAACACACTGACTTGTACAAGAAAACATTTTATTACCCTTTAAACTTTTGTTTTTGCAGCTGCAAAACAGCTTTATTAAGAGAGATAACACATATGTGATCGTCTGCCAGCGTGGTAGTGCCTGTGCAGCGTTACACTGTTAACACAACTTCTTTTCAAAGATATGTTACTAAAATGGATATACACTTCTGGGGAGCTCCTATCTCACACTGATTCAAAGGAGAAGAGTCAGTAATCAATAAAACAGGCACATCTGATGAATTCACTATTTCCCTAAGAGTTTACTACTTCCAGAGATGTACATATTGCGTGTTAAAGGATTTCGTTATGTTTAGTTGCTACTGCAATTATATGTAAATGAAAGATATAATAATTTTATACATTAACTAATCACAGAACCTAAAGACACAAAGACAGGCGCAGCTCTTGATATCACTCTTCCTGAAGAAAACAGGAACTATTTGAACAAGACCACTTGTTCAATGAGAAACTGAACATAAAGTCTGATACATCGCAGGGACTTTAAATATGTCCCTTACACAACTTCCAGAAAAAAACAATTTTTAGAAGGCAAAAGTCATATTTACATTGACCAGAATGTTCTGAAAGGACTAAAGGCCTTAGGTGAACAATTTCATGCTGCCTTTAAATTACTGCCTTACATTCCACAGTGAATTAAAACTGATTTTCACCCAAAACCCTCAGTACCTCCATGATTCAAGTGTCAAACATTAATAGTAGGCAGCCCCTTAGCACTTGTGAGGCAGCCTCAGGACTGCACACCTGCAGAACCCAGAAGGTTCTTCCTGCCATACTCTACTAACACCCATCTCCTTTATCAGCCTACAGAGATACATTCACCTTGCCACACACTTAGAAGATGTCAATTGACCAGGCATATTTAGGCCAAGGATAAGGAGGTGAAAGGTCTCTCCGTGTCTTTCTCCCCCCTCCCCTCCTTAAATGAAGGTCAGTCTAACAAACATAACCCATAAAGGTTTCTACTTTTCTAGTATCAATTCAAGTGTTAAATCAACTGTTAAATTTTCTTGTGTGTTTTCTCTGCACTTTGTTCACTTAACCCATAACTTTAATTGAAATTACTCTGTGACTGAGAGCAAAAGACTTTATCTGAGAAAAAACAAACAACAGAGAAGGAGAATTTGAGTTCAGGCATTTAGGATATGTCAGAAAACATATTTGACTGTTAAGTACTGTTCCATTGTAAGCAGGCTGAATTTTCTTTTCAAGCTAGGGAGTACCAAAGAAAAAATATTCTGGCTATTCAGGGAAAAATATAACCACCATACACGATATATGTGTTCTGCCTGATTTATTTAAATTGAAAAAGACATAAGTGCATTTATAAGAATTGCTTTTTCTTTTGTATTTATCAGTCTCCTCAATCTTACCTCCATTACTGCCATGACAGAATAATTAATTTCAGTCAATCAATCATTTAAATAAACCTCACAGGTGACCTCAAAATAACATATAATCCACCAAGAACCAGTCACAACAACAATTTTTAAATTCCCTTGGAAAGGAAAATTAAGTCAGCTATGTGTGGCTTGGGGCAACCTAAGCTGTAAATCTCTCTTTTCTGATCTCTTCATATGGATGAAAGAACAGTACCACACTGGATTACGTAGAACAATTATGTGTTCTAAAAACTCGGGGAATCGGGTTTCAAACAGCTTTACTCATGACCAATTAACTGCATCTTTTGCCAGCCTGTAATAGTTCCACCAATGGCTAAAGAACCACTTTAAGAAGCCAATCCTTTAATATTTAAGTTTATCTATATTAAAAGCCCTGTTTGTATTTGTCAACAAATCCAAATAGAGGTCCCTTGCCTGACTAAAAAAGTAGCCAACTTCTCCCTCTGCTGCATACCTTCAAAAAGGTGGAGCAGGCTTTGAACACTTGAGTAGGCTGCTATTAATGTGAAGACATGGATGCGGGTTTCACAGTTGCTCTGGCAATCACTCAGAGAATACAGACATTTAAATAACCACTTCCTTCTTTGAGGATATAAACGTGTTGTACTGTCCTTTAAGCAGTAGTTACTCTCTTCAGCAGTAGTGTCTTTGATATTTTGAAGATTGGCCATATGCTTTCTCTAGTTTTCTAACAGCAGCCTTCCCTTTGAAATTTCCCACCAGCTCACTGCTCCCAACAGGAACACCAGTGTTTATATAAAAAAAAGACATGATGCTATCAGCTGCCAGAATATTACCACTAAGGGGTCAGCCTGAGGATCAGCAGATGACACAGCAGTAAAAATGCCAATGCCTTTTCTATACTACAACTCTCATCATTGCTACCCACAGCAGTGCTTCACCAAGGAGAAATTTTATGAAAACCTTGGTGTAGATAGCTATTCAGGGTTGCAACAAGATATATATAAAGTCATAACAGTACAGGAAATGTGAAGCTCCTGAAATACAAAAGGCTCAGCAGTATAAATCCAGAAGATAAACTGACTGTAGTTTGTAATTCAACCGAGCACTGAAGTTGTTAGGTAGACAGAAAATCTCAGTAAAATGTACTTTTATTTTTTAATTAGTCAACCAAAGCACCCTGTGCCCAAGGGCACCACTCTTTGATTTAGGAACATTAAATTTCTGTTCTCATATTTGCTAGCAGACAAAAACTACTAGGTATCACAGCTTTCAGAGCAAACCTAAAAACAAGGACACTGCTCTCAAATAGACAGCAGCAGAGAAAATCAATCCAACCAACAAGGTGAATCCCACCTCTTCAAGACTGCTATTATCAAGCGGCAACTAACTGAGTTGTTGTAAACTCAAAGATATACAATAGGCAAGAATATACTATAAGCAAAGAATGGTAGAGGTAATAACTTCTTAGACTTCTATTATCCCTATACCAAGGGATATAGTTATGAAAACTAGAGAGGCCTGTTGACATGCATATCATTCTTCACATCTGGAGCAGAATCAGCAACATTTGATTTAAATACTAGTTGAGAAAAGCTGCTAGGAATTTAGCCAGATTATGCTAAGCAGCTGGTAATCTGAAGGAAAAAACAGTTCATATCTGTGGTGCAGAGAGGAATGTTAACAAGGAGAGAGTGCCTAGCTTACAAATGCCTAAAGCAATAATTTTACCTTCCCCATTTTTCTGCTGCTCTAGGCAAGTAACTACTTTGCCTACAGCTTAAGCAAGCCTGGTGAGACAGCTGAACTAAAAACTGAGAAAAGATTCTTTATACCTTAATTATAAATGTACTGAAATTTCAGCAGAATGAGCATGTTTTGAGTTGGCAGCAAGTTATTTCAGGATTCAGTGGTGTACTGCCAGATAGGCTGTTCCAGGTAAATAAACACTATAGCTTTGACTGTACAACTTGGCTTTGAAATGGCTTCTACCTGACACTCTGTTCATACAAACATTAAGTCTTGCAAAAAGTTAATTGCTTGACGCTATTTAGAAAGGTCCTTTTGAAACATCAGGCCTTTTTTATCTCCTATACAATGAAGAATCAACCAACCAAGTCCTAGACTGAAAAATCTCAGTGACTTTCACCTTCCCCTCTGGTGGCCAAGAAAAAGACAGTTTTATCTGCCTGAGCACAGGACAGCCTTGGATGTAAGGCAACTGCGATTTCTTAAGAAAAAATAATTTTTACAAAGTACATATGATATCACTGATGCACATCACACACCCTTATCCCATGCAGATTTGCTACAAAACTGTACTGGAAACAGTTGTGAGTCCTTTGCACCGTAGCTAAAGATCCAACCACCATATGTGATGCTATTTGTTCAGCCTGGTCACTCAGAAGCTGTGAAAAGATGCAGTCCAAATCTTAACAAAAACCCAGCTCTATACACAAATCTTTAATTTTTATTTCTAGTTCCGTGTTTGCTTTTTTCTTTAAAGAATGAGATTAGCACAGCCCTTTTCTAGGAAGATTTTCAAATGTCCTTTAACTTTTCCTAAATCAACTCAACCCCAAAAGGATGCAGTAGACAATTGTATGTGAAAATTTAAAAATTTTTTGTACTCTCTTGGTGCAGAAAAGCAACTTTCATACAGACCAAGTGGTCTCTACTTGAGTAAAATAGAACACTTGGTGTTTACTTGACAGAAACAGGTGATTCTATTTAAACTAGACAAGTTGCAATAAAACATTTGAGTCCCAATTGCTGACTGCTTGCTTCTGCATTCCAACTACAAAATGTTGGTACCTTGATAGTCATTAACCACTTCTAATGCCTCAATGAATCAGCCATGCTGCGACAAAATGCGAAAACTACTACTTTGTTTCCCTATAAATGCAGATTGCAATACCCAAGACAGAAATAAACTAAACTGTGCTGCTGGGCTGCACTTCTGAAAATTAACTACTTCAGAGATGACTGAAATTCATTTAACCTGTACTTTAGCTAAGCTATTACACTTCTCTTTCCACATTACAAGACTTCAAGGTTTCCACAGCTTTGATATTTGTCAGTAGAGTTCTCCAGTGTCACTAGATCATTTTCAAAGAAAAAAATCTTGTTTTGAATTAGTCCAGGAAGAGAGTAAACCTTTTGGAGTGATATTGCAACCAAAGAACCTGAAGGCCTTCATGAAAGCGGTACAAGGGATACTATGTTCTCAGGACCAAGTACAAAAAACCATAATAAATACAAGGACTGAGCTATCTGGACACTTCAAGAAGCATGCCTACTGCAGATTTGGACTGAGTTACATGGGAGTGAAGATCTAGTAACACTTTTTCAAGTGTCTCAAGACTACTGCTGCTGGAAGCCTTTGCTACCAGTCTGACTTACAGTAAAAACAGCCTCAGTGTAGTAAAAAAACATTTCACACCTTCACACAGATTATTTTTTCTTTATAAAACTTCTCCTGGATATGAAAACTGAAACACCAGTACTTCATGCTAACATAAAAGTGATCTGTCTTAAAAATATTACCTCATCTGAAGGTATTTTTAAGAAGACACTCATTGTATTTGTAAAAGCCATACAAAGTGTAAGATTAGACAATGTAGTTTGTTAAGCTTACAATAAATACCATTTTCGTTTTATGCAACATAGGAGTCATTGCTATTGCTGGACTGCACATATTTTACTATTTCTGACTGTGAGGAAGCAGAGAACTTTATTTTAATTTTTTT
>VWYI01018154.1:11127-22526 GCA_013399455.1 Anthoscopus minutus
CAGGCGCAGCGAGGGCCCGCGCCCCCCACCGCGTCTCGTTCTGTGGCGCCTGCGCAGTGCGGCGGTCCCGCCGCTGTGGGGCGCGGTGGGGCAGTGCCGTAGGCTGGGCAGCCCGCCCAGTGCACAGGAACACACGGCATCGATCACTCAGCATCGCTTGGACTGAAAAGACTGCGAGGTCATCAAGTCCAACCTGTGACCGAACACCATGTGAACTAGATCATGGCACTACGTCCAGTCCTTCTTTAAACACCTCCAGGGACGGTGACTTTACTGCTTTCCTGGGCAGCCCATTCCAAATTTTAATCACCCCTTCTGTGAAAAAATTCCTCCTAATGCCCTCCCCTGGCACAGCTTGAGGCCATTTCCTCTTGTGTCCCTGGTTGCCTGGAAGAGGATACCGACCCTGACCTGGCTACAGCCTCCTTTCAAGGAGTTGTAGAGAGGGATAAAATCTCCCCCGAGCCTCCTTTTCTCCAGGCTTAATAATCCCAGCTCCCTCAGCTGCTCCTCATCAGGCTTGTGTTGCAAACCTTCCTCAGTTGCGTTTTCCTTCTCTAGGCTCTCTCCAGAACTCTAGTTTCTTTCCTGCCCAGAACTGAAAGCAGGACTCGAGGCACGGTCTCACCAATGCCCAGTACAGAGGGATGGTCACTGTCCTGGTCCTCTTTGCCACACTATTGCTAGTACAAGCCAAGATGACATTGTCCATTGTCCAACCACTCCTCCCCCAGCTTGTAGTGCTGCAAAGTTCAGGGCAGCTGGACAGGTCAGGGACTTTGCCATCCCTTGAGGGCCCAAGTGTCCTCCTGCCCTTTGGGTCCCACAGAGCGCTCAGGGCAGCCAGGACAAAGGGAGAAAGCCTTGGCACCACCAGATGGGATTCAGGTACCAGCCCTGGGTTGGATGCTGGTCATGCTGTCTCTCCATGTGGCACACCCTCAGTGATGGTTCTTGTACCATTAAAAGGTGATCAGCCCCTGTCTATGCTAAAGCTGAACATGTGGGTTTGTAAATTCGCTGAGCCATACGTTAAGGAAACTTCCCTACCTGACCAGGAGCCACTTGGGCAGTCAGTCTCTCTTGCACCACCTGAGCTGGGACCAAGGCCCGTTCACAGCTACACCTCCCACCATTCACACAGTCACACCAGATTTCCTGGATATCTCAGCCCCATGTTTCCCATAGCAGAGTTTCAGATGTCCACATCCTCTGGGTGCAAAAACTAAACAACAAAATGGCAGCTCAAGCTGGTTCCTCCAAAATCCATAGGTGGGACAGTGTACAGATGTCTGGTCCCCTGACTGGAGAGTAGAGCAGGATGCTGAGTGATGCCAGGCAAGGTCTGATGACATACTTGTGGCTGTGCGAAGTTCAAGGAAGCTGCATCTACATCCTGCTTCCTAGAAGTGGGCGCCCAAGGGCAGGAGGTGGTCTGGGGATACTGGATAGAGATATCTGCATTTCATGTAACTGCAAGGAATTGTGTTCCTCTGGTTATGTCCTATGTAGGGTGGACTTCCTTGGGCTAACTCCTTTTCTGGGCTATGTTGTTAAAGAAAAGTGTAGTCTCAGTCAAATGGAAGACAGTCACAGGACAATTCTTGAATGTCTCTTGAGTCTGATAGACTTCACTCCTAAGAATAAAGAAGTATCAAGAAGTTTGGTTTTCTGTTTCCCTACAAACAGCAGTAACAAGACAAATCACTATGATTAAAGAAGTACTTTAGGGAGTAGTTGTTTGGAAAAAAAGGGTTTTAGTCTTTACATAAGGCTCAAGAATAAATTTTAGACATAACAGCAGACTCAGACATTATGTTTGAAGCAGTTATTATGAGAAAAGGAAGTGAGAATATACATGTATCTATTTTAGATATGCTAGTATGAGAACATACATACACAAATATGAGAATATACTAATATATTCAATATTTCCAATTTATTGGAATATGTTTTATATACATTAGTAATTAAATTTTTATGCATGTATATGTCTAAATATTAAGGATTTTTGAGTCCTTTGAAAGAGCTTTTCTTTAGAGGTCAGATTGTGAAAAATGACATACAGTTTCATCCCTTAGCACACATGTTTCTTGTTACAAGTTAAACATACAATGTAATTTAAAAATACTATAAGGGTTCCCCTGTAATTGCTTTGCACACTATAAAAATAGAAAGAAGTGTGTTTTGCCAGTAATCTAGACTTTGCTGCCATTGAAGAATGCTTTTAAATTAACTTTCAACTGCAATTCACAAAGAAATTTTGATAGATTGTTATAACAGAAAAAGAAAATAAATCATTTGTGATAGGGCTTATGAGCTGGTTGCTAACACAAGCAGGAAACAACAGAAAGGAAGAAAACTTTGATCATTCCCTTTCTGGGAGGCAAGGAGTGAAGGGAAGAGAGAGAGCGAGATAAAGATAATGTGAGAGACAACACTTCTGTGAAGCAAACTTGGGCTTTGGGAGTTATATTCCTACTTCACCTGTCACACATTTAGTGGTTTTCTGTTTGTTTGGAGTTTGGAGGTTTTGTTTGTTTGTGGTCCACTTTGTGTTTTTTTTTTGTTTAATTGGTTTAATTGTTTAATTGTTTAATTATTCAATTTACTGATTTCTGCTTGCTTCCCTGATTGGTTATGTCTGTTTCTTTTTACTCTTTTTCTCATTAATTTAAATGATATTCTTCCTGATCTATGTCAAATTAATGTTTCTTGCAACTTTATGGAAGTCCATGGGGTTGTGCTGTCTATAAATTAGATGTGTGTGATTGTGTTGAACAGATGTGTTGTTTCCAGCTGCTTCTTTTATATGGACATATAAACTGAATGATGGTCTTGTTTACTTTAAAATATATAGTGTAATTTAATTAAATAGAACTTCGAGGAAGAACAGAGATGTATGCATAGATCCAATTATAGCATCAGAGCCCAAGTGCACAATATTTTGTCTGCTCAGCATATGAATATGAGTAGACTGATAAAATTAGTCAACCTGATCTATTTCAAAAAACCTGTGTTTATCTGGTATTAGCAACTGTATTTTACTAAAAATTACTTGTCTTTGATGTCATTCTATCAAGTTTAAAGAAACTAACACCTACTGTATTTTTCTCTTATTGATATTGTTGTTGCCCATATTGCTAACGCTTGCTTACACTATGGGAACAAAACAAAAACAAATTTCCTGTTTTTCTGTTTTGGAGTTGTAATTGTAATTCCAGAGTTTTGAGTGTTTATGACATAAATTAGTATTTGGCAGCTAAACATTCTCCTAAGCTGCTCTCTATTCAATGAGGACCTATTATCCATTTTATGTAGCTCCCGTTTACTCAGAATAATTTGATACATTTTTGTTTTTCAGGTAGCTCTCCTACTAAAACTGTAGTTCTTTGTAATATGTTATGTTTATGTAATCAGATACATTATACTTCTGAGAATACGATACAGTACTATTTCTAGTAGAACTTTGTTTACTTTCCTAGAAAAAACCCTAAGAGATTTCTTAGCAGTGTAGTCATTGACTAGGTCATTTTATTTTGCTCCAGCCTGACAACACATGGCTTTCAACTAGATACGGTAGCTCAAGAAATAACTAACAGTCCTGATTAAACCTTGCAATTCACTGCAGTTTTACTGGCTCCTCAGTTGTTGTAGTGCAACTAAACTGCAAAGTCACTCCACAAACTGGATTTAAAAAGGTGGCTTCCTCCAGCTTTTTGGTTAGAATTAGTACAGTAGTGTAGCAGAGCAGACATCTGGAAAGAGCATCCATAGACTTCTGTGGTCCAATCCCTCTCAGATTTACCATACAGGCTGGCAGTTCCTGGTAGGGTATGGCTACTCCACTAAACTGCACACTGCACTGAGAGTCAGAAATACAAGCTGCATCTTTGACTCTGCTGATCACTTCTGTAGTGAAACAAAAGTAGATGCTTTCTCTGACTAAACCAGTTTAAGGGAACCACTCAAAGTGACAATTATATATTGTGATTTACCATTGTGTGTCTTCCACTGAGGAGTCTGATTCATTGCAGAAAACTGGCTGCAAATTTTAGCAGACTTTTACTGGCTGCAAAGAAAAGGGAGAAATTATTTGCTAAGCTACTAAAAGCTGTATTTATTAGAAACCTGACTTTTGTTCAGACTGAAAGTGAAATCACTGTGTGGCCATGCTTCAGCAGTAGCTTTGGTTTGGTTTGGTTTGGTTTTGGTTTTTTTTTGTTTGGTTTAATTTTGTATTTTGTTGGTTTTGTTTGTTTTTGGTTTTGTTTTGTTTTGTTTTGGAATGGTTGGTTGTTTTTCTTTCCTGAGATAAACTCAGGCAATTTCTGGTCAGGTAAGTGTGAGAATGTGTTAAAATATATGTGCTCTTGCTATAGTCATGCATTAAGAATTTAGCTACACAGTTTCACTATAAAGTCTGTAACAACCTCTTATTAGGAAAATGTTTTTTTAAGTTAGGACTCACCTACCATTTCAGCCCATGCTTTGTCTCCTGTTTTCAATGCAGAATCATTCTAAGATCACAGTAAATCTAAATATCATTTACTGGCAAATGGCAACAAATTAACATGTGCCTGTGTCACGGAATGTACTAAGTAAATTACCAGAGCTGGAAACAACATAGCTAACCTGTTAACTACAGCCTGTTCGATTTAGTCCAGAGCTAGCAAGATCTTTGGATGCTTTAGAAGGTGGCAAAAGATCAGGTGAGAAAAACTGAAGGCTTTGGCAGAGTTTGGATTTCAAGAGCCTTGAAATAGTGTGTAATATTTAGGAATGGCAGAAATTGAAAGATATGATGTCTGCCTGTTGATATAAAATTTTAAACCGTAAAGAAAAATACAGATGCAAAATGTAGCAAATTTGCGATGTAAAACTATGCTCCAAAATCAGTATTTGTGCATATAAATGACAGAATCTGTAAAATTTGAACATACAGATCCCACCCCCAGTGAAGTAAATACATTTTGTTTTTCAAATAAATATTTGGCATTGACCAGTTCAGAGAAAACCAAGAATCCATGTTTAAGCTCAAAGGTAGCATTTGAATCATGGAGCAGAGGATTGGGAGACACAAGACAGGCACAGAGCAAGAGGAGTACTTGCTGTTTTAATGCTCAGAATAATCATTTTGCAATGCTGATAAGACAGTACTAAACACCTCCTGTTGTATCTGACTGTTTTGAGACACCCTTAGTCCTTGAGAAACAAAATGTAGAAAATTTTAATAGGTGTCCATGCAGTGAGTATGACAGCAAAGATCTAATCCTTAGTCCTTCTCATTGCCCTTCTCCCAAGATCCAATCAGTATGAATCTTAGGTATGTATGTAACACACCAATAATAAGGTGGCTTCAATAATAAGGGTGCATCAAAAATTATGGTATGTTCTCACTCAAATTCATAATCCATACTTGGAGATGGTCAGGGAATATTATATCTTGTTTCCCATTGCATAATTATTATGCTGAATTGAGTTACTCTCTGCCACCATTTACAAATCTATTAGATGTTACTAGATGTAACAGATAGGAGAAGCATTTAAGGACTGTTATTAAGGAGGGCTTCCAGAGGCAGAAGTTACAGTCCTATTTATAAGGACAAGCGGGACTCTTTTAGGAAGGCAAGTATCTTTTCATCATGGGAAAGTCAGGTAGCAGCACGAAAAGGCTGTTTCCCAAAAGAAGATTTGAGAAGAGCAGCCACAAGGCAGGCTAGGCAATGACCTTGGCAACATAGGGCTGTCCCCTAGCACCAGAGGCAGGTGAACCCAAACAATAATTCAGGCACAGTAGGGGCGTGTGTAACTATGATGTAGCTAAGCAGAGACTGAAGACACAGACATGAGGTTAAATGGAGGCTCCAGTCAGAAGGTGTAGATGGAGGCCCTGGGAGAAGTTTGTCAGGGCAACCAAAACCTGTTTGTCATCAAGGTTCCTGACAGGGACACACTGGGTGTGGGCTCTCCTGTTGGCTCTGTTTATTCCAAAGGCAGAAAGAAGATGGAATATCAAGCGGAAGAGAAACCAGAAGGTTTTCATCTACACTAGCGGTGAAGGGCTGTTTGGAAGAAAAGTAATGGTCAGAGTTTCCTTTGAACAAAATGTCTGTTGGAAAAGAGACATTACTTTTGGATGAAGAAATATTCCTACTTTTTTTCCCCTGATGAGACACAGAGTAGTGATAGCATCTTCTATTGAAAGTGATTCTGCCCCCAAGCCTTCTGGATAACATCAAAACACTGTTGTCTCATGTTTTTGTCACTCCATTTTTTTTCCAGATGGAAGTGGCTTTTTTGCAATATTTGCTTTGTATTTTAACAGTACTTACAGTTATGATGTATCTAATGTAGCTAAAGAGAATATCTTCAGGATGTAATAATTTTGGTAATGAAGCTGTTAAAGCTGGAGATCACTTGGCCTAGAGTTTCTTAGCTCACTTGGTTGTGGACTGAAGAGAAACCTGTATCTTGCCTATTTTAACCATCTACTTTTTAGGACACATACTAATTAATTTTACTTACATCTTGACATTCTGTGACATGGATTTCTGGTACAGCTTCTCTTCTGTAAAACTCTGTAAGTTTTCTCAAATCTTATTCAACTGAGGCTACTGCTGTGCCTAAAACTTGAGAAATGAACACATCTTTTCTTTAAAGAAGCCTTTGTACTTCACTGTGTGAGCAGCATCACATGGTTATAACAGGTTTGTTACCTCCTTCATGTGCTTTCCTACTACATCTTGACATAACGCCTGTGTAACAAATTTGTTAGCACCCCCAGGTGCCTTTCTTATACAGCTTATAACAATACCATCCAGCGGTGAGCTTTGCTTATTTGTCTGCTTGTTTGAAGCATATTTGGAAGTGTCAAGGAATCAGCAGAGCTTCCAAGATGGCCAATTAGCTGATAAGTGTTATAGTGGAATATCATTATCACATCATTATCATTAGCACCTTTTTTATTTCCTGAAGAATTTTCTTGACATTCTTCCACTACTATAGATGACTTTCCAGTAGCAAGTTTCATTAATGGACCAAATTTCCTATCAGTGCATGGCTCTAACAATTGAAGCAGATTTTTATTTTATGCATCTAGCATACTTATATTATTTTTTTCTTTCCAAATATTCAAAGAATCTATTTTTGGTAGGGAACTACCAATTTAAATTTTCTTAGTATTCATATTATCCCTTACAGGCTTTGATTAATTCGAAAGAGTATCATGTTTATGACTTGTAATTTCTACACATCTGTCATTAGTCAGTTGTTCCTTAGGATGCTCAAGTGTGATTTTAGAGTTCATTCCTACAGTATACTTAGCAAATTACTGTTTCTAGATCTACAGGCTTTGTTTCACAAACGGATACAGAAGCACTACCCCACAGGAACTATGTAAACAGCTAAGTGTAGCAGTATACACTCCACTGGGTGAGGAGTTTTAGCTAGGGAAACAGCTGCTATAATTTCTGGGCATTGGAATAAGGATCATTTGTAACTGCAGAGTGTTACTTGTATGTATTTCTTGACTCCAGTTAATAATTCTATTCCACAACTCTTTGGAATTACCTAGCACCAAAGAATTCACAGAGTTGCAGAGTATGAACTCAAGTTTGCTCCTGTGATCTGGTCATATGTGGTCACAAACAGGTCATAGTTGGCATATGGTCCATTTCTGAAGATGGATCTCCCTACTTGCAGACCTGTGGATATAAATAATACATCGTTTCTAAACTAAGCCATTTATGCTAAAACTTTTTAGGCTGTAGCATAGTGTCTGTTTGCGTCTTTTATCAAGTCATGGTCTAAATGACTAAAAAAGTGCTGAGGGACTGAAACCAACTCTGGTAATTTTGTGCTTTGTCTTCCATTGGAAGAGTTTTAATTGCTACTGGTAACAATGTGCACCCTAGACTTAAACAATTGTGTTAATTTGATGTTAGTTAATATTGAAGAAAGAAGAAAAAAGTATTTACAGAAATAGTTTTCCTGAAGGAAACCCTTAAAAACTTTCTCTGTGTTTAAAGAAAACCAATAGCTGTCCAGTTCTAAGAACTGACAGCTTTGTAAACTATTGAAAAACTAATTATACCTCCATGAATATCCCATTTTAGAACCTGAAATACTCCAAACATCCCTTTTCCCTTATTCTCCTTTCTCCTAAAATCATATCCCACAACCAAAAAAATAAATAAATATACTAATAAATTTAACTCATTCTAAAATCACCACAATTATACCCCAAATTGTTCACAGACTCTTCCCAATAACCTTTTGATAAAGCCTGTCCTTTTCATTCGGGGAGCCATCTATATTCCTGGAAGATTTACAAAGCTACATTTGCCTATGTGAAGATGTATTTCCATTCATAGTTCTCTTCTGCCCTTTTTAACTAACTGTCAGGTGAAAAAGAAAATCACAAAATGAAGATGAGAAGTGGAGTTATTTTGCCTTTTAGGCTGAACTAGAAAATAATATGAAAAAGGTGTCCTTAGTTTTATTTAAGAAGATTGATTCTGCCAGCTCAGATTAGTCCCATCTTACCAACACTTGACCTAGTAGTACTAAAGAATAGGTGATCTAGCAGAAGATGAAGTGAGTGTGAGGATAAAAACAGACGAATAGAGATTTAGCGCAGCTTTTAGGATAATGATTTTCCCCTCTCTTTTTTCTTTCTTAATGACTCATTTTTCTCATATAGTTCTAAGGAATGACCAATCAACTTTGTGTATGACTGCATTTGAACACAAGTGCAAGAAGATGCTCATTTGGTGAAGTTGGGTATGTCTGATAACGCTATCAAAAGGTGGTGAACATAAGTCAAAATCATAATTTGTAAGAGTTACAAGAGCTCTATTAATGACTGTTGGAGTCTGTCAGGGCAAAGGATTCACAAGAGACTTTGCTCCAGGCACTTGAAAGAAGGATCTTCTTAAGATAGGGTGAGCAAAAGCTCGCCCACAGTGCCCCCTCAAAAGTTATATGTTAATAGTACTAGAATGTTCTATAGTTTCCCTGTTATTATTGATTGGAATTTGGTGCAATGTTTTACATATTCCTAATCGCTGCTTTTATTGGGCCCTTCCCCTCAGATTCCACCTCTAACCAACGTTATACAAGTTTGTAAACTACATTGGCCATCACCCTTTTAGTGAACCCCGTACTGTGTATAGTTTATGCATTTGTTGTTTTGCTTATTAAAGCTTTTATTTTCAGTTCACTAGATCGTGCCCATCTCTCTTTTATTTGTCACCCTCTTGCAGACCAGTCGCCAAGGACCCCAGTGCTACCCAGGGTAGCACCCAGGCAGGTCCATGTGTTACAAATGATTGCATTGTTGGTCTGCTCTTTCATGTGCCCAACCTCTTGCTCCTCTGCATTGACCGTTCTTCAGGGTAGGGCTAGACATGCATTCTGTTTGCCCACCAACTAAGTCCACCGGACTCAGTCTTTAGTATATTATAGAAAAGCAAGAATAGAATAGAATAGAATAGAATAGAATAGAATAGAATAGAATAGAATAGAATAGAATAGAATAGAATAGAATAGAATAGAATAGAATAGAATAGAATAGAATAGAATAGAATAGAATCTTTGGAAGGAACCTACAAAGGTCATCCTGCCCAACTGCCTGGTCCCTTCAAGGCTAACCAAAAGTTCAAGCATTTTGTTAAAGGCATTGTCCAGATGCTTCTTGCTTGGGGGATCTCCCACTTCTTTGGGAAGCCTGTTCCAGTGTTTGACTGGATAAGACAGGTTAGTGAAACAATATGCTACCTAGCAGAATTTTATTTTTGATCCTTTCAGAGAAATATCTGACAACTGAGAAGCTTTGTCAAGCAGTTGCAGTATACAGTATCTTTATGTTTCTTGTAGCATTTTTTTGTGTCACTCCTTTTGGACAGAGTAGGATACCTGGTAATATTTATTCCCCAATATTTGTACTTGCTTTCAAGTACAAATATCCTTTGACCATAGTATGAAGTCTTCAGATTTAGGGTATGTACCTTATTTCAGTTATAATATATTGGGATATCAAGAGTCCTTTATAATCTGAAGGAATAAAAAAATGTAGTGTAAAAGAGTGGCCTACCGTATTTAGCTATAAATAAAACTCAAGTTTATATAATGCACTGGATGGCAGTAGTTTTAGTTTGACTTACAGTAAGGGCTGTACTTTAAGAATCAGAGCCTAACTCTGCAAGCCTTTTGTACTGAGATCCAAGGACTTAATTCAGACTCTATGAAACCAAAGTTGCAAAGAGTTATTTTCTGAGTTGGAGACACTGGGCTAAATCCTTAAGTGTTTGTATTTCAACCTCTGGTTTCAATGTGTTTTCAGAACTTGTACAATAAATATAAGATATGGTCACTTGTGTCAGTAGTAATGATTTTTGAGAAGGCTTGAAGGGGCATTGTGTCAAACAGAAGTTAATTAACAGTAAGTTTTTCATGTATTATTATTGTAAAAGTGACCAACTACCTGGCAGCATTGGGCAGGGAACGTGGCTAAAACCAAGGTAGCAGAGTTGTAAACTCAGAGAGACAGGGAGAAATGGTTTATCTTACTTTCTGATGTTCAGGAGGGTACACCTGAAAATATCTCTTGAAAAACTCCAGCCAGAGGTCATAAGATTAAAGAAACTACTTAAGAGCTTTTTTAAACAATAATACTATTTTGAAGAATATTAAATACTAATACATGGGGTTTTGAAAGAATCCTTACAGTTGTAACTTAGTTAATATTTGTGAGTATTTTAGAATTTAAATACAGTAAGCCCACCTATTAAGACCTTTTCACATGGAAGAATAGTCATAGATATGTTCAGGGTAACTACTGCACGCCTGGAGCAGAATCACTGTTCATCTGAGGTCAGTTATTTCTTGTTACTTTGCCATTTGTTTAAATCCCCAGTAGAGTTATGTGCACACATGCTCACAACAAACAAACAAGCTAACAAACCCATGTTAAAAATGGAATGTTTTCAAACATTAACTCATCAATGCACACTTTGTGTCAAGTCCAGTTTTCCCAATGTTCAGTCAATTACTAAGCCCAGTGGGACCTCCAGCACATGTTGATTGAATATATAGCTGACCTATTTCTTTATCTATGAAATTGTGTCCTTCCAAGATGATTAAAGTCTCACAATGGTCTGTGCTTCACTCTAGAAGACTGTAGAACAAAGTCAGACCTTATCTGTAGTAAGCACCCTTGTTAATTCCTATGTAGCATAACCTTGAGTGAAAACAAAACCCAGAGTGTGCCATCACAAATTGTTACTTTTTTTGTCTAACTCTTGCCAAGTTCCCAGAAGGGAACTGCACCAGTCTTAATGGTTCCTTGGGATGGAGCACTGTAGATGCGTGTTGTGCTGGTTTTAACCTTAGTTGGT
>VWYI01018155.1:0-14780 GCA_013399455.1 Anthoscopus minutus
AAAAAAAAATCAAAGAAATATAGTTTGAAAATTGTAAAGCACCTGTTTCAAAATAGGGTGCAACGCTTGCATATTTTGTCTCTTCCCATTTTACAATGCATCAGAAGTTGAAAATAGAATTAACTGACTTACCTTCTTATCTTCTTTTACTTTGTGGGGTTTCTTTTTCATTTTTTTGTCATCCAATTCTTGATCCGATGTAATAGCAGGATTATCTATGCCACCCTTCCATGTTTCAACAGGTGAAAGAAGTGGGTCTTCTTCACTTCCACGATGTCTTCCTTTTCGTTTAGTTTTAGAGGTGGTAAAAGCCTCATCATCACTCGCATCGGAATGCGTTCTCCTATAGTAAGACTTGGCTTTGCTGAACAGTGTCTTAGACTTGTACTTGTATTTTGAAGGCCTTCTTTCCCCATGACTTTTGGAAACTCTATCAGAAAACCCATTTTCTTCCTCACCTTGGGTATTTATAACAATTGAGTTTCGAACTTTAATAATACGATTCTGACTATCCTCTGGAACCGCATAGATATCATCTGCAAAGCCTTTATGTTTGTAGATGGTGTCAATAGGTTCAGCATAGTTGTCAGATTGGTCTGTATCTTCTGGTGGTGCTGCAGGCACTCGAGAAGGCTGTTTCCTGGGGTTTTTGCCAATACCTGCCTCAATTGTTTTCAGGAGGTTAGGATCCAGTTTTTTCACATTTGTTCTTGGAACAAGTGGTTTCGGTTTTATTGGAGGAGGCACTTTATGGTTGCGTTCATGGTCATGGCAATTGATTGGTGTACTGTGAACAGGATACTCATTTCCTTCCAAATCCAGTCGGTACTTTGAACGATCACTAGGTGCTGGAAGTAACCTTACATCATCACCAATTGGACTGTAAGGCGGCGGTCCTTCAGCATCATCCTCTGAATCTGGGTAATTATAGTCAAGGGAACCTCCTCTCGGAGATCTTGGAAAAACATCTTCACTTGTGTGCGTTGATTCCCTTGTGCTGTCTGACATGTAGGAACTTTCAATCATGTTTTTCTTCTCTAATACATCACTGAAGAACAATGTGAAAACCTCAGTTTGACGATGATACTGAGATAATGAATATAAAGCTGTAAACTTAGCAGTAATTTCTGTTGCTATGTGTTCTCCTTCAGTCATTAGTTCCTTGATTGCTTCATTCTCGAAGAAGTCTGCCTGGCTATCAGTAACAGCCACCAACTGGACAGGAATTGTATCCTGAACTTCAGAGAGAAATGCCCGAAGCATCCCCATGGATGCCTTTCGCTTTGCAGAATAGACCAGTATATATCCATGAACAAGCTCATCTTTCCTTACACCAATTGAAGAATGATATGATAATATAGTTATCTGTATTCTACGCCTCTTTTCACCTATTATTTTATCAAGCATCAAAGAATTATTCTGGCCAGCCTGAGCAGCGCTACAGGAGTGAGAATCAAGGAAAGGGGAAAGAATAAGATCCACACTGAACGGATCGCCACACATAGCACACATGACAATCCTTAAGTCAGCTTCTGACAGATCTTTAATGGTGGGAACTGGACTTACAACATCAAAATTGTGCTTAACTGCTTCCAGTACTCCCCTCAGAGCTTGTTTTATTTGGGCCTCATTAAATTTGCGTGGGTATGTACCAGGAGGCACATCTACAAAAGGACACTGTAACTTGTTAGCCAATTGCTGTCCCTGATGTCTCAGAATAGGAAGATTCTTGCTAACACTGTCCCTCTGGTTAGCCAGTATTAATGTAAATGAAAGATTAGCCATATACTTGTCTCTCCTTATCTGAGATGCTTCAGCCCTTATCTTAGCTATACACTCCCCAATAAAAGTCAGCGATTCAATAGAGTTAAACACGCAGAAACAACCATGTGGTTTGAAGGCTGAGGTCCACAACTGAGTCAGCAAGTACGGGGATTTGGCATCAACTGGCCTAAGATCTAATTCATATATTTTTCCATCTAATGCATATTCATCATCAGTGGATTGTGTCCGAATTTCATTTGCCAATTCTTGTGCAAGACCATCTTTGCCCAAAATGAAAAGATTGATTTTATCAATGTTGGCACTATCATGGTATAAATTTGAGCGTCCATGATCTAGTTGCAGAAGACTGTTGGCAAGCAACTCTTCTACTTTTATGTCCATGCAGTTTTGGCCACTGAGACAAGTTTCTTTAGTTGGGTGATAAACAAATCCTATGTGTTTGAGCAGAAGAGATTCTCTATCAGGTGCAAGTTTCTGTAAAGCTTTGTACCTAGGTTCTTCACTTAGAACTGCATGAATTTCACTCATTTTATCGGTACTTGGTGTTGCATTAAGATCCAGATCATAAAATAGCTCTGAATGTTCAAAAAGCATTTCCTGAAACTCCTCTTTGGCTTTTTCAACAATCTCCCTCTGATGCCTGCCATACACTTCCTTACTATCTGCATCAGTGATGTATTTGAATGCTTCATCCTCCACCACAAAACATATAACTTCTTCCCATGGCTGTCCGGGTGAAATGAATTGGATTTTCTCAAGAGTTTTTTTGAATTTCTCTTTCATTTCAACCCTCCTTTTTTCAGATATAAGATGCTGCACATGGTTTTGATAAACTTTCTCTGCCTCTAGGGTAGTGAGAAGGTCAAATGGAATCCTTCTGTCATTCACTTTATCTATGTGGTCAGTTTCATCCCAGGGTATTTTTTCAAGCACTACAAAATAGGACTGGAAGTCGGGCCTTTTCTCCATTATCTTCAAGGCTTCTGACCAGCTCAAAAGCTCAATCTCATCAAGATTTGATAGAAGAGTGTTAAGAGCTCTTGGCAATGCATTAATGTATTCTTCTTTTCTTTTTCTAATATGTTCCTGTTTAAGTTGCTCTATGTGTTTTGAAAATGTATTTTTGGCCTTTTTTGTTCCTTCCAAATTTATGTACTCTTCATAATCAGGGTGGTTTTTCAGTTTGTTACTAACAGTTTTCCAAGTTGCATGATAGTCTCTCACAGTTTGGACAAGTTTTTCAAACTTATCTGTTGCTGTAACAACTAACTGTCTTTGAGTTTTATAGGCATCCAGATAGGGGATTATTTTAGGTTTACCACGAGTTTTATCCATCATTTGTACCAGTGCAGTAAAACATGTTTCAACATTGACATTGAATCTTGCCGATGTTTCCACGACCACAAGGTTCTTCTTATTCGAAGCAAAGGCCTGAACCTCCCGCAGATAATGATCCACACATTCATCACATTTTGTTGCCGCTATTATTATGGGTTTTTTAGATTTTGAGAGCTGGATATAAAGATTATTCACAAATTTAAGTTGATCATCAAACTTCCTATTGCATCCTTGGCTTACATCAATGCACAATAAAAATCCATCTATGTTTAATTTCCCTTCGGGCATTTGTTTTTGCTCGAAGTCTTGCTCCAAGCCTAGCTGATCTGTGCAAATGTACATTAGTTTTTCTGCGGACTGCAGTTTGGAGGCAGCTGCACGTTTTATGTACGGTTGTAAATTTGTACTCCGATGAGGCAAGAAAGTCTGATCATCAATGAACTCAGTCTGTTCAATTACATGAATTCTGCATTCAATTCCATCCTCACCACTTTGTGTTACGTCACCCCAGTACAAAAAGTGATCATTGTTAACAACTCTTCCTCCAAAGTCAATTGTGCTAAGCACAGAGGTATGCTCAGGATAATATTCATCTGCTTTTGAACGAACGAATCTATTGCACAAACATGACTTTCCAACTCCACAATTACCTTTATCCTTTTCAGTTCCAGACAGTCCAACAACACTAACAGCATAAGATGGGGGGCGTGGCTCTTTGTTTTTTGCCATCATAACTTTCCTCTCATCCTTTTGCAATTATCAAGGTAACTGTATGTGGTTTTCATTCTGGAAAAGGTTCCTGCAAGTTTGAATTGTATATCCAGGGTTCCAGAAATCACCTTCAGTCGTTCCTGCTTCAGCTTGTGATTAAGAGAACCTCAGATAACCTGGACAAGGAGCATCATCTTCCTAAAAAATACAGAGAAAAAGAAATGTCAAGATCACAGGTATTTCTTTATAATATTCACGAGGGAAAAGAGATTTTAAGAATCACTTCTGTTTGATCACCCTAATTTTCTGTATATATGAAAATTCTACAATTACTTTGAATGAGATCAAAAGTACATAATTCAGTAATGCTAATGCTATTTATACTACAGATTTTAAAAGAAACAGATTTCAGGCACAGTTTAGTAGTTTGTCAGCTGTTTTGATAGCTGATCAACACACTTCTAAAGACAAGAAGACTCACACCCAAACCCCCAAATTACTGTTCTCCTCCTTAGCTTACATATACTGCGCACTAAAAAGCAAAAATACAACATGAAAACACTAAATCCAACCTAACAGTCATGCACTTCTATTCACATTTTCACGAGATATCATGCTCATCTGGATGAATAACATTATTCTTATGTGCATTTGCAGGTTTGAGCTTAGGTTGCAGTAAAGAAAATTTCAAAACAAGTAGCTGTAAAAGCAGGCAGTTGGCTACATGCCTCAGCTGCTACTTATCTGCAGAAGTAGACTATTTGACTTGTATACTAATAGCAAACTGCTTTTAAGGAAATGTTTTAAACCTGTATTCTACAGAAAAATACAAATATACAAATACTAAGAGTAGGACTTGTGTATAGATTTTAAGACTACAATGCTGTTTCCTTTCTTCTGTCTTTATAAAGAACCCAAACTTCTATTAACTAGGAGAAAAAACTACTATGTCTACAGTCAGAGTTTCACAGAGTTAGTACAAGGTTCCAGTGGCTTTATTGAAGCAGTCATCAAGTATAAAAATTACCACTAACTCTCAGTTATCAATCAGAGAACTGTGCTTGCACACATACTGCAAATGGAAATGCATTTGCTGGTTTTGAATCAATTACATTATGAGGAAGACAGAAAAAATTGAATATCCAAATGACTGGCTCCAGCAGATTGCTATGGCATGAAATCTACTTGGGGGCCAGTAACCAGCAGAGCACCCCACAGGCCAGCACTGGGACCAATACTGCTCAGTATCTTCATTACTAAGTTGGATGATGGGGCAGAATGTATCATCAGCAAGTTTGCTGATGACAAAATTAGGAGGAGCAAATGACACAGTCCTGCATGCAGGGAGGAATAACCTCGTGTACCAGTATATAGTGGAGCCAGCTGCCTGAAGAGCAGCTGTCCAGAGGGGCACCTGGGGATCCCAATGGCCATGAACACCACCCAAAGGTGTGCACCTGTGGCAAACAAGGGTAAGAGTACCCTGGGCAGCATTAGACAAAGCACTGCCAATAGGTCAAGGCAGGTGAACCTTACCCTCTTTGCAGCCCTGTAAGGCCACATCTGATGCACTGTATCTAGCTCCACAGTACAGGAGAGACACAAAAATACTGGAGAATGCAGTAAGGGATTAAAGCACCACAGTATCTCTCATTTAAGGAAAGGCTAGGAGAACTAGGACTGTTCAACCTGGCAAAGAGAAGACTCAGGGAAGACCTCATCAATGTGCACAAATACTTGGAGGAAAGGTACAAAGAAATCAGAGCCAGACTCTTTTCAGCAGTGCCCAGAGACAGGATAGGAGGCAATGGGCACACTGAAATACAGAAGATGCCGCATGAACATCAGGAAGCACTTTTTTTTTTATTGGGAGGGTGACTGAGCACTGGCCTGGTTTGCCCAGAGAATTTGTAAAGGCTCCTGGACAACCTGCCCTAGGTGATCCTGCTTGAGTAGGGAGGCTGGACAAGATGACATTCAGAAGTCTCTTCCAATCTACACTGTTCTATCCTCCGTGAAAATACTTTTATAAAAAGATTTCTCATTTTCTTGGTAAAAAGCCAAATACTGCATGGCACTATAAATGAAAGGTAGATACTACTGTACTTAACATATTTGCTTTTACGTTTGTAGAGTACAAAGTAACAACATAAATGTACTTAAACAGTCCTATAAATAGCCCTTATAAGAATAAAAGTATAACAAGTGCCAATACTGAAATTTTAGGGTTACATACTTTGTTCTTCTTAGCAACAATTAACTAACTAAAATATAAAATACAAACCACATACATAAAACCAGCTATTAGTTATGAAATCATAGAAAATTTACAGAATGATAGCAAAGGAAAGTACTTTTTCTGAAGAAAGTATCAAGGTCATTGATGAAGAGGAACACCTAACTTTCATACTCAAGAGCTTTTTTATTGCAAGAACTGGAATTTTTATGCCAGATTTTAGAATTCTTTTTTGGTTAAATCAGATTACTCAAAGATCCATTCAGAAAGACAAGTTGTATTCTAAATTTGCTTTTCACTGTTTCCACTCAGTTTATTATATTCTTAAAACACAGAACTTGGAACTAACAGAACATGGCTACAGGAATAAAAATGCTTAGAAAAATAACATCCTTTACAAGCAGTATTTATATTACTACAAACAAACCTAGTGTTTTCTTTCTAAAGTAAAGCTAATCATAGTAGCATCATTCAAACTGTCAGAATGAGAAATTTAGTCAGCACTTTCACTATAAAATGTTTTCTGTTTGCCAAAGCACAATATAGGTTTCATGTGGACTAAACTAGAACAGAAAAATCTTCATCCACAAGATTACTTCATTTCATCAGGAAGACACTGTAAATTTGCAATTAGTTTATAAGAAACAATCAATACTTTCATATACTCTACATGCTCAGTGGCAGAAGTTGTTCCTCCACCATCTACAAAATGTTTTGTTAAATTGATACATTTTTAAGCGAGTAAGTGCAAAGAGTAAGGTGAAAGGAGACACTGACAAAGGGAGAACAAACACATCAGTCTCTCATTAAAGTTCTGACGTGAAAGATTTTAACCATAGCAGAAGCTGAATCACTAAAGATATTTAAAACCAGTAACAGTTTGTTGTTTTTGTTTTTCCTAAATACAGTTCCTACTTTTCACTGATTGTACAAAGTCACAGAACAAAATCTGTGTTAATTAAGTAATAAAACTGGTAAAAATCTGACATTTTAATGGCTTCACATTTAATATGCAATCATCATTAAATTGTTCTCCAAATGGAAGATCGTTCATTTCACTATACCACTAATGTAAACTTACTTTATAATTTTGTACTGTTTTAAAGCACGTACACGGGAAATTAATTGTAAGTTAGTTCCATTACCTTAGTTCAATTTGCCTAATTCAAAAATATCAAACTGAAAACACTACGATTCATCTAACCCTCCCCCTCACCTTTGTTACAGATTCAAAGGAGGGGTTGTTAGATTTCCACAACTAATTTCCATCTTAAGATTGAAAATAATACCAAGTTTCTGACACCACTGCAGGAAGAACCTCTGACCATCTACAGACTGCAGGACCTTGTCTCTACAGACTTTCACATGTCCAAGCACAGTTATAAAGGAAATAAGGTAGCAGCTTGTACTTATTTTAGCAGCTTGTACTTATTTACCCACCTTCACCCTTAAACACATTATAAAAGCCTAAAGCCCAAACTTACCCTTAGGAAAAAGAGGTGCAAAGCAAGATGAGTATCCTGCTGTGATCTTCCTGCAGTAATGTCACACATTTAAACAGTGCCCTTCAGTAAGTCCTTCCCTGAGGGATCTGAAAACAAAAAAATAAGAACCATTAAAAGTTTCAAGTTTATGAAGGAAGAAACAGCAATCAGAGACAGTACAACACTTCACCTGTGCAGGAGGATTGTTTTCCTTATTTTAAACCCATAAACAAAACTCAAGCTGGTCTTTGTCTACATTAGGAGGGTTTAAATCCTGTAAGCACAGCTATTAACGTTTGAGAGAGGGCAGAGTTTTTAAGCAATTGTGATTTGAATTTCAACTTGATACTTCAACAATACCTAGGTTGCAGAAGCCTGTTATGAAAAAAAATAATGTAGTTTCTCAGATAACATAAAATGTGAGCTATAACAATCACTAATCACTTGTAGAATGATTTGGAATTCTCAGGTATTTAGAACATAGTTTGGCAAGATGAAGTTGGTATAGGCTTAAGTACAAAATCCAGAAAACAAATACATGTCTATGTACATATAGTCTATTAACAGGAAAAAGGTACAGTCTACCTCAAAACCCTTTACCTGTAGGACATCACTTCTAAATTAAAAGGACTTACAAACTGTCACAAATTAGAAATTGGAAGTATAATTATATTTGAAAATTCTGAATTCTCAACTAGGGTACAAATTATTACTATAACCCTTTTAAGTGGTGATCTTACTGCAGGGATGCTACTATAAAGTAATCAAAAACAGAACTCTCTTCCATTGTTCTTCCCTTTGCATCCACACAAAACTCAGACTTTGCCAGGCCAGTGACCCACACATTATGATGCAGAACAGGAAAGGAACTTGAGACACTTGTGCTGGAATATTATGTAAGCCATTTTTAACTAAAGAAAGGTGTCATTGTTAAGCTAGATGCAGCACCATGCTGTGTATGTGCTAAATACTACAGCAAAATTCTCTTGTTTTGCCATTTTCACTTTTCTTTGGGAATAATATTAATAATTTCACTTTTCTTTGGGAATAATATTCACTTTGCTCTAGTAAATTTTCTTTTGGATAAAGAAGTATCAATATTTGGTAATACTGATAAACAATATACCAATACCACAACAGTAACTAATCTTGTGGTACCAAACAACATCAAAATCAAGAGGCAGCAGTCTATCAGTCCTGCATTAAGCCTGCCTGAGCTTCAGTGCTAAACTCTATCACTTGACAGAGAAGACAAGCGGTAAGTCCAGTTCCCTGCTCTTATCTCCAAGCTGTGGCACTCCTCTACATCCACAGCCAGCTGAGCAGAGCAGATATTTGCTCATGAGGAAAAAGACAATAGGCGCCTGAAGAACTCAGAGTATGTGGAAGAGCAGACTGAGAGAAAAGTGTCTCTGCTTGCAAGAACGCATCTGAGGCTTGAGGACATTGCCACAAGAGAAAGCTCAAAAACAGGCCCACACTACAGTCAGAAACAAGAGGCCAGAGAAAGCCCTGTTTACAAACACATGCTTTCCAAAGTCCTCCAAGCTGAATTCTGAACACCAGAATAGAATGCTGTATTATTAGCAAGTAATAAATACTTGAAGAGTTAATCACTTATCATTATTAAGTAATTATGGCTGCACCGGAACTTCTAGATGAGTCCACAGTCAAGAAAATCACTTACACATAAATACTCTTGAGTATTTCTCAACACCCTCCAAAACTGCTTTCTGAACCTAAAAATGTTTTAGACCTAACATGGCTGAAGCAAAATGTTGCCTGAAAGGGTCCACAGAATTGCTTATGACCATCAACTATTAAAGCAGCTGCCAACAGGGAAAAAAGCATTTTTCCCAACTCCTTTAAACTCACTCTCTAGTCTAGTCTTGTCTAGACACAACAGTTTATGGATTAGTGTTTTCTGGAGTTAGTTTCAATCAGCAAAGTCTTGCAAGTGTGTTTGTAAACTACCTGGCCAAGCAAAGAGCACATGTGAATAAAAGGCCCATCACAGCCTAGTCTGCTTTAAAAGGTATACAAACACACCAACAGAAACGGACTGTGATCTCTACAGCTGATCAAGTAAATTCAAACACCTTACATGTCACTGAAATGGTCTGGAGGATGAGTTTGAAAGTGTTGTGCACTCAAAATACACAGACCATGACTCCAGATTCAAGTTACTATTGATATCAAGTTTTTATACCAAGTTGTTCCTCATGTCATACTTTCTGAGAATCAAAACTTGGCATTGGAAAACATTTACTACAGTACCCCATGTCAGAGATCTATCAGCACAACTGTAACTACCACCCCAGCCAGAACAATAAGAATTCAACTGTCTTCCCTTCTAACCAGTAAAAAAAAAAAACAAAAAAAAGGTTGATGTACCTTAACACAATGCTGTCCTTTCTCATTCAGTGTTTACCAAGAGTTATCTTTTTCACTCAAGCAAGCCCAAATGAAAATCTTTTTAGAAATGAAACCAGACCAACACCACCTTATCAACAATTTCAAATCACTTAAGTCTGCTGATGTCCTAACATTTAATGTGTCCTGTCCACTTTACAAACACCAATATTCTGGCCTTCACAACTGCTGGTAACCTTAATTAACCATACTTGAAATATTATTTATAAATAATGGTAAATACAACAATTACTCCAAGTATCAGCCAACATGAGAAAAAACATTATTCAAATTGTTTATCAGAAAGTAAGCTCAACCATGCAACAGCAAGACAGTAAGGGATAACAGTGATCCTCTGGCTGAAAAGAAATTCAGCTGAAGTGGTATGCTGATTAATCATGCTAGGGAAATGAAGGACGAGAATGGATGACTCCAACTGCTGTTCACTTCAGATTTGGTTAGTATGATGGCCAGCTATAATCCCTAAAGGAGTTCTGTAGCCTAGATCATTCTCTCCATACAAAAGCAAAGTAATCAATGTATGAAAAAATAAAAAGAGACAAACCAAAACTGCCCAACCTCATATTATAAAGCAACAAAAAACTGTGTTTTAAAACAGAAGTTCAAAGCTCTTGGTTCCTACTAAGCCAAATAAATATCTTCTATTAGTAATAATACAATGAAGACTGCCTGTGTATTACTCAAAATTAAATCAGAGCCTAAATATTATTTCCGAATTCAAAACATCATTCTTTAGGTGGAATCTAGCAGTCCCAGGGCATCTATTATCATTACTGCTCTCCACAAAAAAAAAAAACCAAACAAGAGAAAAACCAAACCAACCTACATAAATTACATCAAGGTACAATAAAAAGGTAAACTGTAAAGGTTCAAATTACCAGCACAGCAATATTCTGAACTTAGGCCTCTCAAGTTACTTTTCCTCAGATTTTTGAGTATCTGAAAGCATTCAATATTGTTTCAAAGCCTGTATTATATACGGGAAGAAAAGTGTAAGTTTACAGAAGTAATACATTCTTAATTCCTTTTGCATAGGATAAGCTCCAACCAAAAACATGCAAAGTGGTCAGAGATGTTTCTCAGGGCAAGTCTCCCAATCAGGCTTATTTAAGGAGATACTCAGGAAAAACACAAAAGAACTAATGGAGAAATTTTATGAAAGGGACTCATAAAAAAAACTTATAAAAATAGAAGAAAGAAAAGGAAGCAGACAAAGAAAGAGGGATCAAAGTAAGGACAGAAAAAGGGCTAAAGTGCATTTCCTGGAAGAAAAAAAAATCAAGAAAAATTTACAGCCTGGTATGGGCAACTACAACTAATTTCACTGACCCACAGATCTGGATCATTTAATATTATTTTGCTTCATGAGCAACTGCAGTATAGAATCCAGGAGTCAACACCATAAAGCTTAATTTGTTGTTTGACCTTGTACAAGGTATATGTGTCATTTCTATCTGTGTAGAACAGTGCTGGTTATCTTACCAGTATATAACTCATAGTCTTTCTAAAATTACAAAATGAGAAAGAGAAATGGCACATATAAGCAGCAAATAATATTCTCTATAAAAATTAGCCAACTTAAATAAATAAATGCCAAAATGCAACTATATACACTTGTCCAAAAATTGTGCATGAAGGTATTGGTTTTGCTTTTTAAATGTAAACATTCTTCTGTCATGTTTGAATGTCAACTGATGCAGAACTGCAAAAATGCGTGGGAATTTTAACTCAAAGCCAAAGAAACAACTCTTATTTACCACAAAATGTAATGTGCAGAACTAGCCACAGATTAATTATTTTGTTTTCCAATTGATATGACTAGAAAAACACAGTTAACATGCAAATTCAAAATAACTTCGCAATTGTTTCAGCTTTTCTCGCGAGGAATTATGAACTCTCTTTTCTTGAAATATTTCACCAAACCTGTAAATATGAGATGGTTCAAACAATACTCTGTAAAATGCAATACTCTTCCAGCTCACTTACGCTGACCTTTAGGCTAAAAATTCTCAGAGTAAAAAAGAAAAAAAGAACCAACCAATCAAAGAGCGATTAAAGAGTGATTAAGTATTTTGTGTGCCCATTAGGAGAGTCGTAACGCAGATCCAGGGGAGGAAAAAGCGCCGGGAGCGCGAGCGCGGAGCTCCGGGGCGAGCGGGACCCCCGAAGCGCGCAGTGCCGGCCGCGAGGGCGGGGCCGCGGCAGGCGCGGCCAAAGCCCCCTGGCGGCAGAGCCCTCCCGGCCGCGGGCGCAGGCCCCTCCGGAGAGCATTCCTGCCTTATCACCGAGCAGGAATGCACCGCGGGCTCGCTCGCACGGCTACGTCATGGACGCGAACCGGGCTGTTCGCAGCTAGCCCGACGTAACCGTGCCAGCAGAACTTCGCCACGGGTGTTCGTCTTCCAAGTGCCTCTCTCTTGAAGAAGGTCACGGCGTGTCACCCCCCAAGAACACTCTCTGCACAGAATCCTAAGGCACACCGGGAGCAGTCTACTAAACGGAGCGATGAGGAGTGCTTTCTCAAGTTTTATGCGAAATCGTCATGAAGGACAGGATGCCACTACATTTCTCTTGTGTCAAGAAAGTACTTTTGGAAGCCTAACGATAGCGTCAGCATCCTTTTAGTATCTTTATTAAACATAATGGAATTATTTTTGCACTATCTACTCAAATAACAAGTCCCAACAGGGAAACTTACACAGAACAATCTATTATTATGATCAGTGCTTTTCTTTTCTAAAAAGTCTGCACACGGAAAAAACACCTACAGCTTTAGGAAAGCTCATAGCTTGAAAAACATGCAGAGCATTTGGTTCTGTTAGTGCTAAATATAGCATTTTAAAACAATTTAGTCTGAGCCTAAAGTATTTAATTGGATTATGTTACACATGCAACACCTCAGCTAAAGTCCAATACCAAGGAGTGGTAGGCATTTGGTTGCAATTATTTACAATTTTACAGCAGTGGCAACTGCTTTAGATAGGGATACTTTAGGGAGAAAAAAAATGCTATTGCAGCTCAGTATGTTCCCAGCTTTTAAGCAACTTATACTAAAACAAGTTAGCGATAATGTAACAAATGCTTAAACAATTTCCCATACTTGAAGCACTCTAGACTTAAAAAAAACAAACCCTTACATTTGCATCATACTTTCTGAGCTCTAGAAACACTGAGTTTTAGTACAGCACTATAAATAGAATTTTAAGAATTCTAGCATTATTATTCTTAAAAATAATTTTAAAAGCAGCACAAAAATGAAAGTAAGCCCTTATAAAAATGCACCTGGATGAATATTTGTAATGCCCTTACTTTAGATATGTACTATAAATAAGTATGGGTTTTATCAGAAGGCAGTAAACCGGTCACTGATGTCACTGCTGAAAACAACTGTCATGCGGAAGACTCTTCAGAAGCTAAGGACAGCACAACTGACAAAAAAAAGCCACCTATAAACTCGTCATTCTTTATGAAATAAGTATACAAGCATTAGTGCTGCAACTAGCTTCAATGCACAGGTTTAAAATGGACGTCCAATTGACCAGCTAATGCTGTTCTCTCTCTACTGCTCTTACTCTGCAGTGTAGTTTCCTAATTTCTGTCAAGGATCTTTATTAAGAAAAAAACAATCCTCCAGTTTATCTGCATGACACTAAACTAAAGAATACACACATACCCCCACAGGCTTATTTTGATCTACATTAAAAACGTTCCCCTCCTACTTATTAAGGAAATATTCCACGCTGATATCAAAAGCGATACTGGAGAGAGCAAAAGAGGGGTGTAAGAAGGGGTGGGGTATGATGGGGAGAAGGTGACAAGTATGCCTTCTGTTCATAACTATATAGTCCTGTTTCTTTTTTTAATTAAAGCAGTGTTTCAGACTCCTTACGTCTTATAGCTATAACACCATAGCATTACATCTGTATGTCTCTGGTGATTCCCTTGGGTGGAGAGAGTCTAAAGGTTATGCTGGTTGAAGGGATTCAAAACGCCTGGAAGCTGCAACACTGCAACTGGCTACCCTATTCCAAAGCCTTAAAATCCACCTGGTGGAAAAACAGAAATGCACACACATCATTAGGAGAGTGAAGTTTTCTGAAATTTAATATCGAGCAATATTTGAAGGTGAAAGGAAGGAGGAGGGGAACGGACAACTGCTCAAATTTAGTAGAGGAAGAAAAGAACAGAGAAGGCGTGAATGAGTATTAGGGGGTAATGAAGAGGAAAATAAGTACTGAGAAAGGAGAAAAGGGGGGAAAGGCAGTGAGAATGGAAGAAGGGAGGAAGCTAAAGGAGTAGGCAGAAGAAGGGAATGAGGAAGGAAGAAGAGGAGCAGGGAAGCTCCCCTTCCTGCCCTCCTCCCTCCCTAGAGAGCCGTGACCAGCTGGCAGCCTCGTACAGCAGGCTCAGACCCTCCCATTGCTCAGGCCTTCATCACCTGTCTGGGACCAAGCACCCCGCTCCCTGCCCTTCCCGCCTGCCCTCCGCAGCGCGGCGGGGCCGAGGGGGCCGGCCGGGGGGCGCGGGGCCGGTGCCCTCTCCCCACGCGGCCCCAACCCTCCGAACTGGTTACAGCCAGCGGCCGCCGCGCCGGCTCGCCGGGCTGCAGCCGCCTCCTCCCCCCGCACCCCTTCCGCCTGCCGGGCCGGCTCCACGGGACCGCATTCCTCCCCTCACCTCGCGCCGTCGGGATCCGGCTCCTCGGCGGCGGCGGGAGCGGCAGCATTCCCGGGACGCTCTCCACGCCGGCGCCCCCGGCGGCTTCTCCTCCCCGCGGGCTCTCTCCGCTCTCC
>VWYI01018163.1:0-15246 GCA_013399455.1 Anthoscopus minutus
CTCACATGTTCTCACCTCCTCCTCCTCTCTGGATAGAAAAAATAACTGTGCGTTCCCCACTTTGTTTTGATTTCCTCCTTAAATATGCTATCACAGATGTGTTACCAATCTCTCTCATTGGCCCAGCCATCAGGGACTGGCTCTGCCAGACATGGCGGAAGCTTCCAACAGCTCTTCACAGAAGCCACCTCTGTTCCCCCTGCCCCCCACTGCTACCAAAAACCAGGCCATGCAAANTGTGCCCCTCCCAACCCCCCCCCCCCATACCAAAAACCAACAAACAAAAAACAAACATGCAAAACAACACACACACTTTACTGTACTTCTTTGTTTTGGATTTAGTTGGTGCAGTACAGCCCTCAGATTTGTAACGCTTTTGTTTTCTGTATGAGGGAGTGTTTTTATGAGATCCTGTTTGTCAACAGCCCATACTTATAACACACTGGAAATGGCAAAATACCAATAATGCATTCTGTAGTATGTGCAATTAGTACGTCCAATTAGTTATCATACATAATGTTAGCTATATTTCTGCTTAAATAATTACCCATGCCGATACACCTTATCCTTGTCAAAATAAACATATATGAATCTTGAAGTTCTGCCAGCTAAAGCAAGATTTTATTTCCACCAAGTCTGGAGTTCTGGCTTTGGTTGTTGGTTGGTTGGTTGGAGGGATTGGTGTTTCTGTAAAAAAAATATTTATTTAGTAAAAAACATTTAAAGAGATACTTGCATTTTATTGCATTTTTGTTTAGACAACCAACACTAAATGTAAAAAATCTTTTTATTAGGATTTTATATGCATGCTGAAGGAAATCCTTTCTTTTTATTGGCTACCATACTTGCTCAAGTTTTATTACATTTACAATTAAGTGCTATTTCACAGGAAATTGGAAAAACAGCATACAGTTGTAAACAGCCAAGGAGATTTCTAGGTCAATAGAAGAAAAATTCGGTCATTCATTCAGCTCTTAATATCTGACAATAGCAATCAGTTTTTACAGTCATGGAAATGAATCACAAATCATGCTTCTTTAAGAAGTTGATATATGTAATGTGGTATCTGGTATTCCAAACATGGTTTTTATTGACTATCGACGGTAATATATTTGATACATAAAGCACACATAAAATGCATATAAAATGACTGTGTCTGCACTCCCAGTAATGTCCATGGGCTGCAGCAGGACTCCATTCCCTCCATTTTCTGTAGATGAACAGATATTTTTGGTTGTTTTCCTTTTTTTTAATATATACTCATTAACAAACTATTTTACTCAACATAATATTGGTATTTTTTAAGCTTATCTTCTGTGAAATTCTACATACCCTATTTTTCTTAATCGGTCAGGAGTTTTCATTGTGTTGTTCTGAGTTATGCAGAGAAGATGGTGTTCTCTTGCTGATTTTATTTTTAATCTGTAAATTCTACCTCCAGATAAAGTTCTTTTCGGACTTAAGAAATTAAACAGTTCTATGTGTGAAATAAACAGTAATCACGAGTTGTGAGACCAAAAATAAAAGATTATACAATGTATTGTAAACACATGAAGTGCAGATAAATTTGAAATTACCTAGTAGGAAATTTCAAGAAATGAATAAATGGATTTTTCTCAGAACACTGCGGTAGAAGAACAGAAGTTGCAAACATTATTGCCACATCAATTCCTTCCATCCCTAGAATGGTTTTAGCACTTCATGAACTCCTAGTGGACAATGAAAAGGTCTAGTGATAAGAATAGTGTTAAAGGAAAACTAGAGTTCAAGTAAAAGTTTCAAAGTTAAAGTTTCAAGCAAGAGTTTTGTAATGAGGTACTTTATTGCTTGTTATGATAACCTAGATGGAAATATGATAAGTCTGTTCTCATTTCCTTAGCAACAATGCAAAAATATTATATATATTTATAATGTTATGGTACAATTAGAGGGTTACATTAGATCAAGGCACAAAACAAAGAACATAAGCTGCAAGGACCAGGAGGCAAAACACAAAAAATATTACAACCAGGCACAGATCTAATATTTAAATAAATAACTGGGAGAATCAAGAAAATAAGATATAACTGGAAGACTAGAAAAGATGAGCTACCAAGAAAGAATTACCTACAAATGATCTTGGTTTTGAAATTTTGTTACACTGTGCTGATAAATCTAGTCCGAAAAAGTTATGTTTAATTGTCATAAATGAATGTTTTAAAACTTTCTTGCGCTCTTTAGCAGCTTAAGGAGATTTGGTTCAACAATGAACATGAACTTTAAAAATATAAACCCTGCTTATTTTCAAAAAATAATTGATAGAACTGTTTTCTTAAAATTTATTACACTATTATCTACTTAACACTTAAATATTTCCATTTCTGAAGTAAGATAGTACAGAGTAAAAATAGTATGTGGCAGAAATTCAACTGCTAACAAAATTATTTTTTTTAATGTGTTCAAATGGTTTTCTGAGAGAAAATCAATGTTATGCTCTATGCTTACCAGCTTATGTCATGCTCTGGCATACATGAGTATTCCAGAAACCATGGAGTAAGACGCAATCATAGTACCAAAGTTAGTTTTCAAAGTCCTAGTTCTTCAGAAGTGTCCACTTTAGCTCACTTGCTTTACAGTTCTTAGCAATTAATATCTCAGTGGATACCAAAGTGAACCCAGTGCTTTTTCCCTTCCACCTTGTGACAGCAATGAAAATAGCTGGGGGTTTTCAGCCACATTCACATACTGTCTCTCTTGCAATTGTCTTTCATGGGCAATATGATTTATTCTAAGAACAAGTCTCAGTTGGTCCAAAGATGAGATAACTGATCTCCCATTACAATCAGATTTATTGCCTATACAGTATCTAAATATTGCCAATGCATATAATACAATAAGTATATAATACAAGAAGTTCTAAAGGGTTATGGTATTGGGCAGGTTCCACTAGACATATACTGGTTTATAGTCTTTGGGTTTGCAGAATGCAAATTACAAAGCAACAAAGGACTTATGCAGCTACTCTATGTGGCCAGATCTTAGCTAGGGCCTCCATTAAGAAGCTGCTTACATTTTGCCCAGCTGGCCCAGTCTCCAGCATCATTTTAAATCCTTTTGCAGGCTGATGTAACAAAGTCAATCCCAACCATCATGGCTCACATATGTGTGGTCTGAGAACATTCAGACAGTTCTTCCAACAATTTCCACCTTGTGTTCATATATTAGGACAAATAATGTTGCCCATCAATGAAACTCGAAGGGCAGAGGGTATGAGTTGGAGCAAAGAATGAGTCTGGAGACCTGCTACCATTGCATTATCAAATTCGTAGTCTATAGTCACTTTCAAGACCTTTGATAGACATTGTCAGCTTGCAGACAGAAGCTCAAAAAAATGAGCAAATATGGCACTTCAGAATTATGGAGCATCATATGCAAAAATGCAGCTTGTAGTACAGTGATACATACATACTTCTGATCAGGGTGTGGATTATTCTAAACAAAATTACATGGCTTGTGACTAAGAAGAGGAAACCATTCTCCAGAGATCATACATGGCTAGCTTTTTGCTACCTAATTTTATTAAAATTTTGCTTGCAATATCTAATTATTTCTTAATGTGTGAATGAAGACCTCTTCAGCAATGAATAGAAGTATACAAATGAATTCAAGGCACTTAAAAGGGAGAATTTTATAATTTGATTGATAATTTGTTTGTTTATTTTTGTTAAGTGAGATCTAATTTGAATGAAAATACTTGAGGGAGAACAGTAAATATATATATATATACAATATTGAATTATTAGAATAACCATTTCATTGAAAAAAAAACAAATTTTTTTCTCTCTCACATATGAGGAAACACATGCATCAAAGCAGAGGTTTTGATTGATAATAGGTAAATGTGTGCACACGTAGCAAAGGGAAAGGCAATTGGCAAAGAAGTTTTAACTCTTGTTTGTCCTGCAATAATTGATAATTACTAGCACAGTTTCCAAAAAAATAAATCAGCGTTACCATTAAGGCTTATTTCTCATTGGCCAGCTAAATAAATTGGAACACATTTCATGTAATTTTTCTACAGACTATTCACTCATACATTATCCATTTATTCCTAATCTTCAGAGATTTAATTGCAACACTACAGTGACATAGAGAAAAAAAGAAAAACCTCTCAATGTGAAATTATATGTCAGAACAAAACAGAGAAGGCAGGTTAATAAACAAACATCACATAATAATCAAAAGTATTTTGATTATAGCTGAAAAGATGACACAAGACATGACAATTCTCTTTTCTTATAAAAACACTTTAAGATGGTGGCTCACTAACAAACCTGTATTTATGGCCTCTGTGTCAAAGATCTGGAATGATATTTAAAATAAAAAGAAAAGTAACTTTAATTCATCAAATATTAATAATATATCCTGAGTGTGAATGTCATATTTTTAGATAAGAATTTTTAAGTGTGTTTGTGAGCTTCATAATTTCTGCATTTTAACCAAAAGTTGAGGTCAAAGTACCTACCTCATTTGTACAACTTACATAACAGCAGCTTCTCATCTTTGCATAGTAAAATGTATGAATGATTCTTCAACTTGATCTTCAACCCTCTCTATTCTACGTGCCTCTATCATTTATAATTTTGGGTAAAACTGGTATTAGAGGTACATTCTTTTCTATTCCTTTTGGTATTTTCATTTCAATCTTATAAATTTGTTTAAACTTTCCCCAAGTTTTTGACATTGAGTTTTCTCCCTTCACAGAGTCCAGTCCAAATATTTTCAAGTTCATTATTATGTAAAAACAAAACAATTATTTTTTCTTTAACATAATTCCATATTTCAGTAAGTGCTACATCATTTGGAATCTGGCGAATAACAGTTATGCTTTCAGATGTATCATTGCTTTTGAGATTTTGTGAAAATATTTTGTTTCATGGCTCCTCAGTAGTACTGCACTTTCCAGGTAGATTGATGAATTACTGAGAAGCCTGTAAGAGATAAACTGAAGAATATTATTGGCAACTAGTGGGATTTCCTCTACTTATGCAAGTGTGATATGCTAGAGGTAATAGATATTTTCTCCCTCAACACTAGTCAAAGAGAAAAAAATAGTAGTTGTTATTGCTGAAGGTGACCAAGAATCATAGAATCTTATAGTATCTTCAGGTGGAAGAGACACACAAGGATCACAGAAATTCAACTCCTATCCTTCACAAGACAATACCATGTGCCAAAGACCATTGTCCACATGAACAAAGATGTTCATTAAGACTCCCTTTAATGCAAAGCAGGAGACACTGAGGAGGAGGTAGGCCCTGTCTGCTTCACTGTTGTGAATTTCACTATTTGATTTCAAACCTCCATGTGGAAAAGGCATGAAAGAGAACAGTCACATTTAACATAAAGGGAACAATTCACTGTGGTTCCATGTTATGCAGAATTAGTATGGTTACTAGCAACTCTTCTGTCTTTAGTGACATGATTATTTTATATACATTTGTCATACTGTGGTACTGCACATTGATTTAATCCTGAAAAATGTTTCATACTGCAAAACTATTTATATTGCTGTAGGCATCAGTTACATTCGTTGTTTCAGTTCTTTGGTATGAGTAGAATTTCTGCTACAAATGTTCTTGGATATTTTTAAAAGAATGCCGCCAAAATGACATGGAAACATATCTTTGGTTTTGATACTCTCCACTACATAACTATTGAATTATTGGTGCAAATATTTCCTCCATAGTTGCTTCTATTAAGAAATTATCATATAGGAAGTATTGTGAGGGCAGTGATAGAAAAGGTAAAGATGTACAAACTATGCAATCAATGGGTATCTTGCCTCCTTGCTATCAACCAGTAGATATTTCAGATTCAGACTCTGGCCACGGGTTGAAGATTTGTTATTAAGTGTCAATACTTAAAATGAAAAAAAGAAAAAAAACCTTCTTTCTAACAAAATACGAGTGTCTGAGAAATCTTGTGTTTTGTAAGTATGTTTTCTAGTCTCTTAATCAAATTATTATTTTTACTTCTCAATTTTCACTTCCTTTCATGTACTATTTTGCATATATACCCCGATGGTTTGGTTGTGAAAATTAGGCTTCTTGCTCAGGTGGTTGTTAAAAGACAGAGGAGATAACGGGTACCATGATTGTAGGAATGATATTCAAACACAAATACTTGAAGTTTTATCTTAACCTCTATGAAAAGCTGTGCTGGTTTTTCATTAATTGACATTTGGTGAAAAGATAAGAAGCCACCCAGGGAGACAATTTTTCTGGTAGAGGCTGTTTAGAGCTTCCTCTGTGCCTAGCAAAACTCAATAGCTGTCTAGGTCTGAGAATTTACAACCCATTGAACCGCCGCTGGGTCTGCCTCTGTGAGATTAACATATTAAAGATGGACAAACCCAAGAAATCACTATCATGCTTCTGGCCTTTGAACAGGTAAATGGCCAGGCCAGGCCATTTCCTGACCCTTTCTCAGGAAGTCTGCCAGGCCCCATCCTGGCAGGGTGGCTGGGCCTTCTTCCTAGCAGGGCCCGCTGGTCATTTTCCCAGCAGCACTGCCGGGCCATGCCAGCTGGAGGCTATAGCAGTGCTGGGAGCAACCATGAGGCCAGGACTAGCACCGGGGGTGGCCCCCCAGTCAGCACTGAGAGTGGCCCTGAGGCCAGGAGGAGCCAGGTACAGGAGTGGCCGCCACCAGCCCAGTCCAGGAGCGGCCATGTGGCTGGGACTGTGTGGCCAGAATCAGCACAACTGGAACAATGGCATGCAGCCATTGCTGCCTCATCACTGCCCACAATGAACTTTGCTTGTTTAGCCACTTTTAGCCAGCCATGCTGCGGACAGAAGGACAAAAATGGCAGCAGCAGCTTCTCTTGTTTCTGGCACTCTGCATGAAGGAAAGCACTGACTGGAGCTGGCAAAAGCAGCAGCAAGAGAGGCACGGTGAATGATCTTCCTGATGCACAGCCTGGATGAGATCAACCTTTCAGTGCCGCAGAACTCTATAATATAAATACTATTTCAGTAGATAAAGCTTGAGAACAAATGAACCTATGAACACTAGTTCTCTCCCAAATCAGGAAAAGGAAAGGATGAGAGAATATAGCGAGAACAACATTGGACATTGAGGTCAGTAAAGAAGGAATCAAATTCTAGTTAGGAGGGGATTGAGATTACTTGGTTTTGGGCTGAAATTCCCTTTTTAATGCTATGGTAAAGGTATATGTTTGATATAAAAATCATCTAAAGTCTAAAGACTGTTTTTTCCTCTACAATTCATGAAGTGCATGGGGGGATGCAGCACTCACCTGCAGCCCATGAGAAAAGGACACTCGTGCTGGAGAGTATGGGTGCTGAAAATGTGTAAGCTAATGAGAAGCTTGAACAGAGGGGATTGAGACACTTTGCCCCAGAGATAGAAGAAAAGCCTCTGTTCCAACAGATAAGAGAACTTTTGGGGTGTTTTTATTCAAAAACAGCTCATCCTTAAAATAGTGCCCCATAAGTTGACATGGCCCATGAAAGAAGCTTTCGGAAAGCTGCAAAGCGACTTTCACACTGCAAATCGATTTTCCTTCCCTGGGCAGCTGATTCACTGTGACATCGAAGCCACAAGCAAACTGTTTCTTGTGGAGAAATCTCCATGGCATGGCGAGAGAAACTCCTCTCCCTACAAGAACTGATGAAAGACTTATTGTAGAGGTGGTAATTGAATGAAAAGCCCAGGTTTTGTCTCTACATTGTCCATGGGAAAGAAAGGAAATTGTGGGCAATGGAGAAGTGTTCTGAAGGTTTGACTCTGATTCTTCTTATTATTTTTTATTTCTTTCAATACAGTTTTCTTTAAAACCTTTTAAGTTCTGAGTCTGCTTTACCCTCCTCCTAATTCATATCTCACAGCAGGAAAGGAGTACATACTTCTAGTAGGTGCACTGGCAGTTTTGAACCCACCACATTATTTCATGCAGTCCGGGTAACTTAAATTGGCAAACCTAAACCTAAAAGGTGAAATTACTTCAAAAGTACAGGTAGTCATGCTGTGAATTTTTGCCCAATATTGCCAGAAGCTTGGGGGGGAATAATTTTTATAATTATTGCTGGAAGCCACTCCAGGTTGAGGTACATAACTTAGGGCATAAAAGTAGGTAACAATCATCAGAATTTCAGTATGCAGTCATTTGCTTTGGTTCTTCATAAAAGCATGATTCACAGAACCACAACCACTCATCCATAAGGCGTCATGCTCTGTTGCTCCTGAGATTTATGGGTTTAAATACTTTCTAAAAAGGTAAATAAGTTGCTCACAGAGTTCAAGCTCTATACCCTCTGTATGTGGATTAAGTCCCGTTAATAAGTAGGTAGAAACATATGCTGTTTAAAAACTTCAATGATCAAACTGCAATATAAAATGCAAGAAAGAACAGTTTCAAATGGAATTATCTTGCTTTTTGACTGCTTATAGTCAGCTGCAGCAGGATATCTAACAAGATCATTTTTTCTCCTCTTTGGATCATGCATTGCTTGAATTTGGATAATATATTTTGTCATTTTACCTGCAGAATTTTTGTTTTCTTGTATGACCAAAAGTTCTTCACTGTTGGAGTGTCCAGATAATATTGCTTTGAAAGAGAAAGCTTTAAAAAATTGCATATTTGTTTATGTTTGGAAGACTCCAAAACGAAACCCTTCTTAGATCATTATTTCCCACTGAGTATTCTTAATCAGAAGACCTTTTCATTTTAAAGGATCTTTCATCATATTGAATTGCATCCCAAGTGTAAAGTGCACTTGAATAACTGAAGTACTAGACTTATAGCTTAAAAAAATGCTTCATTTGTTTCTCTTAATTCATAACATGTTTGCTTTACCATTTCCTAAACACAACTAAACAATATTCTATTGACAATATATTTGTTCTGACAGTAAGCTTACTGTCAAACATTTGTAAAGAGATACTTGTAATTAATGAGATTTGATTATTAAAGCTCTAATTTTTTTAACTTTTCTTTTGTGCTAAGAGGTATTGTCTACGATATGTGGAAACCTGAAAATGCTTATTTATGTATGACATAATTATATTCATGTCAGCAGTCCCATTGAGTTAATGAGATTATTAGCAAGAGAAAAGTTGCTTCTGTTTTGGTGTTTTCAGAATTAGACCATGTATTCTGTTTTTATGTTTTCAAAATCTTAGAAGCTGTTTAAGCAGCTCTTTTCCTCTTAGATTCGTTCAATCCTAATTGTTAGACTATATGCTACTGAGAAGTGATATCCAAGTCCTTTAAGCAGCTTTAAAGATCTAAGCCTAATATACTTGATAGATACCTATGCTAATGTCATCACTTTTCCCAGTCTCTATACTGATTTTCATAAGCATTGCTAATCATTATGACAGAACAATATGATTACTTTTTAAATCTCAGGAGTGCTTAGCCTGTCTTATATGTGGTCCCACACTGTAAAACACAAAAACCCTACATGATTATCTCCCTTCTTTCACAAAGGATGTTTCATGTATGTGAATTATTTATTTTCTTAGACTGCTGCTGACAGAAGTGGGATTGTGTGGCTCCTGCTGTGATCCAATGCAGGTTCTTTTATTCTCTTATTTTTTAAGGAAGCCTTCCATTTCCAAATTAGTCTGGAATGTTGTATTCTTTTTGTTGTCTGGATATACAATCAGCAAAATACACCTTAATTATGAATTCAAAGTGAAATTACTTCAAAATGAATCTGCAAATTGGAAATAATAACCAACATTCTTCTATTACTGCACTGAGGAACATCTTGGCTTCAAAACCCACAGGAAGCTTGAAAATGATGTTTTTATTATTGGTGATAAAATAGTGGGCCTTTTCCCCATGCAGAACTTTTGTACATGATTGCAAGCTTATACAACCGATAAGAGAATGATGTCTCACAAAGATACATTAGCTTGTGTCCCTCAATGCTTTAAGGATCAATGTTCTCTTATTTACTACTTACAGATAGACACTTTGGTATTTTATGTTGTCTTGCCCTCTAACAACACAGAACTCCTTTCCCATTTTCCCTTCACCAGCAAGGTCTCCCAAGCCTTTTTTCAAAAGGCGAGTTTCAAAAATAATAATCAATAATGTACAAGACCCTGTTTATGAGTCACTTGAAGAAAGTCAAGGCATAAAGTTGCACCGGACCTGGTGGATGATGTCTAAGGATGCACAGTGTCTTTGAAAGGCTTCACTGTGTTATCTTTGAAAGGTCATGGAGATTCTAGGCAATCTGCAACAACTGTAGAGAGGGAAATGTCACATCCATACTCAAAAAGTCCAAAAGGATCATGCTGGGAAGTGCAGACCAGTCAGCTCCACTTGGATGCAAAATGAAGCAGTCCTCTTGGAGCACACTTCTGGGCACATGAAGAATCAAAATTTGATGTGGGTTGCTGAGGGTGTATCATGGATGATCTTGTGATAAAATGGTAGAATTTGGGAATGAAGCAGGTAGATATCATCTATCACTATTAGCTGGATATTTCATGCTGTAGGTGTGTGGACAAAAAGGAGACAAAAATAGCTGGATCACTGTAGTAGTTACTGGTCCATGTTTCATGTAGGAGATAGTTACAGGTGATGTTTCTCAAGGGTCTGTCCTGAAATATATGCTGTTTAAAACACTGTGAATATGCCAAAACCATTAGTACTCAACAAGTTCATTTATAACTTCAACCCAGGAGCACCAGCTACACACTGGAGGGCAAGATGGTCATTCAGATGAACCTGACAGAAAACAATGAACAGACTGACAGAAAATCTGTGAAATTCACCAAGGACAAATGGAAAATCATGCACTTGAGATGGAAGAATAATGCCTCCTGGTATGATACAGACAGACATAGGGCTCATCAGCCAGGGACTATCTCTGCGACTCTGCACTAAGGAAGTACCAGCCAGCAGTGTTTCTGGACAACAACTAAGGCTATATTTTTTAGGCTGTTTGAACAACACAGTCAGGAAAACTATGCTCTTTTGCTCAGGATCTGTTAGTTGTTGCAGTATATTTTTCTTTGTAGTGATTCATTCCAGTCTTCCCTGTACTGTTAAGTTGTGCTTTCCCACTTGGTTGCCCAGCTTGCCCTAAATCTGCCCCTTTTAACCAGAATGTCCCCTGTAACTCCTCTCATTGAGCTGTCAATCCCATTTTGTACCAACCCTTTAGTTCAGAATGTTCCCTGACAATTTCCTAATCCTTGAAGCCCTATTGGTTTGTTTAAATTGTTCCTTCCCTCTGCATCTCCTCACTGGCTTAAGTGTTGTAAACCCTGCCTTATGCTCCTCCCCAGTCTTCCTGCTATTGGTTAAAAATTTGTACCTGCCCCTAGAACCTCTCCTGTATAAAAGTCCCTGCACACGCAATCTCTTTGTCTTTCATTTCCGAATGCTCCTTGTAAATAAATTTCCATGGAAGCTACATGGAAGATCTCTCCCTCATCTTTGCCTCTGCCTGCACTGCTAACACTAGAAGTGCATCCCTTAACAGCTTCATCCTGGATGATAACTTCTGGGAGCAGCCCACTCCCTGACTCGGTGTCAGGAGATGGCTGGGGGAATCCGGCACCGCATCAGTTAGTCCCTATGCAGTTACCAAATTCAGTTTACAGCATGGCAATGATGCTAGCAGTTTAGAGGAGATCAGGGATGATCACTGGACAGTGGGACTGGACCACTCACCTTGTGAGGAGATGCCATAGGGCCTGGACTTGGAGCAGAGACAGCTTCAGAACACTTGACAGTAATCCAGTGCCTCTGGGGAAGGGATTAAGGGAATGGAAACTTCATAGAGATGCCTGCATACAGGAAGAGAGACAGTATTTATAAATAAAAATGGACATTTGGAAGTAGACATATGGAAAAATTCACTTGAAAAATAATGAAGTTTGAAGGAGGTTTCCAAGTGGGATAGCAGACCGTTCTTAAAGATTTCCAGGAGTGGAGGCACCTTGGTACCCTGAGTACCTTGGTCTGAAATTTCAGTGCTGGTTTTTATTTAAGCAAGAGACTTTCCCAAAGACAGATTCTAATTCTCTGATTAAATAAAGTTTTGGGGTAAAGAGAGGAGAAAGTAAATCACTCCTAGTGGAAAAAACATATGATGGAACATAACATTCTGGGTTAGGGCTGGCTGATTTATTGATATATAATCAGCATACTATAAAATAGAATAGTGTACATTGGGAGGGATTTCTGGAGTTCAAAGTTCAATCCTCAGCTCAAAATACAATTAGATTAAGTTGGTCAGGATATTTTTAAGCAATAAAATTGACCGAGACAAGATGCCAAACATGTATTTTAAACTATGAAGCTTGTACCCCTACCTACCTACCTATGCTAAATAATAAAAAAGAGTTTTGACTGCAGATTATGACTGTTAGTCCTCATGGCCTAGATTTTATTTTGAGAATGATCATTTGTGGTTGACTATCAATGAGTCTGCATAGAACGCACCAAAATCAATTACTCAGTCATAACTTGGCCTTTGCCATATATCAGACATAGCTATTAAAGTGGCTAAACATATACAGGGCTAAAGTAAAACTCAGCTTTGAAGGATAGATTCTGCTCAGGAAAGAAATGGCCTTTAGGAGACTGCAGAAAGATCCAGTCTTGGTGTAATGGAAAAGCCGGACAAAGGATCTTCCTTGAACGGCTGCATTAAAAAAGCAAATACATCCTAGAGAAATGTGCAAGTAGTCATGTTGTCGAGGTTATGCAAGAACATGTTTTCAAAGATCAATATTTCTTCTGTGGAATTCAATGCATGTTTACATTGCACAGGAAGAAAACTGAGCATTTTGAACTAGTGTCTTCATGGTGTTTAGCATGCCTTCTGAAATAGTTCCTATATATTTAACTATATGCTGCAGTGTATATTTTATATTTAGCCTCACTTAGAATTGATCTACTGAGACCAGATTAGTTTGCCTGGCTACCTTCTATCTCTGCCTTTTAGTTTTGTATTATCCTGAAATATCTACAAGGGGTTAATCGAGACAGCATTGTACAGCTCTACAGGAACTGATTGCTTGAGCTGCTTTAGAAACAATGTACGAAAGATTTCCCAAAAGGCTATGGTTTTTCAATCTGAAGCCTGGAAGAATAGAACTGCTGCTGTGAAGCGAGCAGGACTGAATGAAAAGACACTCTAGAAGTGCCAGTCTCTCTTAAAACAACTTCTTATTCCCACTCAGCAATTAAATTTTTCAGCTGCAGGTGTCAGGAAATTGCAGCATTATCCTACTCTCTGATTTATCAATTTTGAGGGAAACAGAGAAATTAGGATTATTATAAAAACTGAGATGTTGTTTTAGTTTTTTTTTAAGTTGGAGGTCTGAATCTCACTAGTACCACTTAAATCCTTTCATGTTACCTAGTTTTGTATGCAGTTTGAGGAAAACAAGCAAATCAACAAACAAAAAACCAAAAAACTCCAAACCAAAATGAAACAGAAATGGATCATCTGGAAAGTTACCTTGAAGAGTAAAATTCCTAAGTACTCTGTGTGATTCACTAGCCAAAAATCAAACATTCCTACAATTTTTTTCTTCAACTTCATGTACACTTCTGTCCAGGGTCTTCTCTAAATATTGCAGAACTTGCATGTCTATTTTTCCCTACTGTGGCATCAATTTCTAAGCAGTCATTTGTATCTTTGCCAAATATTAATGATTAGATGTGGACATGATTTTCTGAACCTGAGAGTTTTCAGCCTGACAGTGGCTGATCTGTTCCCAAGGGAAAGTCTTTTAGGAAATTTTCTCTTTCAAAGGCTGTTTTTTGTAAATAGGTTTTGGTTCTCAAAACAATGTCACACAGCTGTTCTGAATGTGTTTTTCTCTTGATGAGTTTTTCTCTTGTTACACCAGTGGCACCAGAGAGATGATTCCTTTGGCCAATCATGTTAACCTATATCAAAACACCTTATAGAAAGAGTTGCAAACCCTGAAATAAAGGCTTCTGCCTCATTGGGATCAAACCTATCTGTTGTGATTTGAATCCACTCTGCTATTTCATGTCCTCTAGCAACACGAATAATAATATAATTATATGTTAAATAATAGGGCAGATTACTTCAGACTAGAAATTTCTAATGGAAGCAGTTTTTACTAATCTTTCCACAACAAGAGATTCTGACTAGCAATTAAAAAAATTCATCTGAATATTGATGTACATTCTAAACTGATTATTTTGCCTTTCCCTAACATCTCTCCAAGCTCAGCTCAACAACACACTAGGGAGTTGAAGTCCTAATATCTAGTTTCCTAGATACAAACAGTATCTTCTTTTGTACTTCTCTAAAGAATGAATAATGTTGCCAAAGATTTATGCCAAATTTATCAGCGAGTATGGTGATAGGCTCAAACAAACAGTGATTACCAGCCTGCTTTACACAGATGATAGAATGAAGGATGATGTCACAGTGCAAGTAAGAAAAGAAGAAAAGAAATGGTGGTAGAGAGCTAGGGAGCATGCCTTCCTGGGAAGGTATAAATGAAAAAAAGCAAAGATAGGACAATAAAACAGTAATTGCAGAAGTCTGCCAAGTGTGTATAATGTTTGAGGTCTATTGATTTAAGAGAATCTCAGAATGTGTTTGAAGAAGTTTTGTGATTTATTATGACTGCAAGACTTACAGGTCTACTTAGGATGCTTAGGTTGTTGTGTTTTTCATAGTTATGTCTAGTAGGTCAGGTAGCAGATTATCAGGTTTTAAAATCTCCTACAGATGCTTCCAGGTCTAGAGGTATCATGATTTTGTCCTCTTTTTCAGAAGTGACAAAGGTCATGTCTTATATTTGTTTCACCTCAGGGAATTCTGTGGAATTTCAAAAATATGTCTTAAATACTGGAGTGAAAATCATGTGTTACAGTGAACATATTTAGTTTTATCAGACCTTTCTTTAAAAAAAATGTCAGTGCAGAGTTCTATATCATGGTCCCAAATGTTGTGAATCACCACAAAAATCTGACATTTGCCCTGCACATTTTCATTAGCAAGAAATTTGCAGCAAGTTATCCCTTTTTTAGTCTCTGGATATGTTTGAGTGGGGAGTAGTTATGCATTCGACCCTCAAAATTAGTATCTCTATTGTTACTAGAGGTAAGGCAGGAGGTGTTTGTTAGCAAAAAGCAAGGGACAAAAATAAAACTGTGCCATCTCTGCGACCTGGAAAGAGGAGGTCTGACACGAAGGATAAGATACCATTGGCCTAATT
>VWYI01018165.1:1082-32717 GCA_013399455.1 Anthoscopus minutus
CCAGCCAAGCACTCCCAAGCCATCTATCATGGTGGTGTGTGAGTCAGTGCCCACCACACTGTCTGGATAGTAGTAGCCATCCTGATCCATCACCACTCTTGCCAAGTACTCCAGGTTCACTTGGTGGATGATGCCAGAGCCTGGCGGAATAATCCTCAAGTTTTTGAAAGCTTGAGAGCCCCACTGAAACAAAAGAAATTAGAGAAAAAAATTTTCAACATGAGTACTGGAAGAACTTTAATTCACTGAACTTTTCTCCATGCAAATAAGATTATTTTTGTCAGTACCTTTAAGAATTCAAACCTTTCTTTGTTCCTTTCAAATTCCAGATCCTGATTTTTTTGCAAGCTGTCTGCCCTGCAAGTGAAAATACTCATCTGTCAGAACCAAAAGTACCATAGGAATTTTCTATCTAACCAAATATACTCAAAGGTTAAAAGAAAAAAAGATTTATTAGCTAATGTGAATGCTGATCCATTGCACCATTTGGATATCACTACAGACAACCAATGAAAAGGGTTTAAGAAATCTTAAGAGATAATATGTGAACTCTGCTTCAAATGTGAATACTAATCTGCATTGGGCAGACCTAAATGTTGTAGTCTGAGAAAAGCAACACTGTATGTAAGTGAAACCTAACTTTTCCAACACCTAAATCAGAAGCAATCAGCAAGGCAGTAAAGGAAACTGGAAGTCCTGCAACTTCATTTAAAAAGGTTGTCACTATGATACAGTGCTGTCTGAAGCCTCTGTGTTTCAAAGCAGACACTGTTAACAAATTCTTCACTTCAATCAGCTGCCTAACTTAGGTCTGCAGCCTTTGAAAGAACTGAAGGATAAATCTTGCCAATGTTCTCTATATAAGGGAAAAATCTCTATTTTCTTACATATGTTAAAGAGTCTAACAGAAATAAAATCAGGCTGTGACAAAAAATAATGATTAGTAAATGCATACCAAAAACGTCAAGATGATGGAAGGAAACCACCATAACACATACGACTGCAGGATCTATTTCGAAGATTAGCTCAGTAGGCCGAGATTATGTACCTTGGAGGGTAAAAAGACCTCTATACAGAGGTCTTGTATTTCACTATGGGTCTAGTGAATCCTATTGAGTCTTTGTATCTTTGTCCTCAGCATGCTGAGGACTGAACAGCCTTATGTTTCTTCCCAGGACTCACAGGGGTCATAGTAAGTAGTGTTTCATGTTCTTCTGCTTGGAGGCACTGAAGCAGAAAGCAGTCCTTCAGAACCACTGAGCCAGTGCAGATCACCTCTTTCTTAGAGAAGTGAGGAAGAAAGGAAATATTCTTATTTGTCCTTTCTAAAAACACTTAGAGGGTCAAAAAAGTACATATGGGAAAAAAGACATTTCTGAGCAATTAATAATAGTGCAACATTATTAAACAGAATTACAATAAACACAGGTCTGGAATAAGTCTGTTTCTATCAACATTTAGTACAGGCTTGTGCTGCTGAGCAATGCATCACAGACAGAGAAAATTCTCCCGCCAACTCACTGCAGCTGATACAACAGTCTAACTTTCAAATTTCTTCATGTCTAGAATGTTGTAGTACAAATGCTAACAGTATCACCAGTTGAACTACCTTGATGGCCAGTAACTGGATTCAGTTTACTTATTACCATTAAGAAGTAAAGAGTGATTTTTTTTATTCTTACTGTCTGTTAAAATCAACCTGGATGGAGTGATCTATCACGAGATCAACAGGACAGATAGGATTGATTTTTTCAGGATCCCCACCAAGTTTCTTCACAGCATCACGCATTGCAGCAAAGTCAACCACAGCAGGCACCCCACTACAACAAAAACAAAATAGGCATGGTGAAATAATTTGGATAAGAGGAAAAAAAAAAACCAAAAACCGATCCTGAGATACAGAACAGACAGCTACTCACATACAAAGCAAACTGCACTCCTCCATTTTCATTGCAAGCAAAAAATGAGTAGTAACCAGAACTTCTGACATTTCAACACTTGATTATCTAAGAGATCATACACTTTTCAGTATTTTTTTTCACACAGCTTCTGATGCTTCTTTGCATGTACATTCTCAGTTTTCTGGAGAGGTATGTTCTACCATGACATCTTCAACCAGTTTGGAAAACCCTCTTACATACTTGCCTATCTGATTTTGCTGACTGTCAAAACAAAAATAATTCTCTGATATGCTAATAAGGATCTGGCATCAATGAGCACCTGCATCAATGGCACCCACTGAAAAAAACAAGTTCCTGTAAGAGTAGCTCAAAGCAGTAAGGGTTTATGTTTTCAATTCTGACCATAAGGAAACCATTACAATTTTTTAAAATATCTGGAACCATGCAACAAGAGCAGTAAAAGGCTTTTTAGTTCCTACCGAATTTTACCTTGAAAATCCTGAATAACTATCAAAAAATAAACAGGAGAAAGGATCTACATTATTTAACCTGGACACAATTAATTGAAGTTGTTCAGCAGTTTGACATCCCAGGATAAGCTTTTTATAAGAAAAATAGGAAATTGTGTGTTATGCTACATAGGGGAATTTGAAGGAAGTGGGTAGAAGGAAAGCAGCAGAAGAGTTATTTTGCCAGCTTAAAAATGTTATACAATTGATATGGAACAGACACAATATCCTTCTACCATCTTAGAACAACTCAGGATAGTTACAGAATAATCCTAACTAGGAAATTAGATAATTCTAAACCAGGACAAGCTGAATGTAATTGTTGTATGGCTTTTGGAAAGTTGCCAAAGCTGCCTTTTTCAAAAAGGTTCTAAGAGGACTGTCCAAGAGCTCATTTTTCAGGAATGCAGTTGCTGTGCAGATTTATAGGCACATTTTTAAAACTCAGCAGGAGTAGGGGGCAAGAAAGAAGAGCAGTAAGAGAAGGAACAATGTTTGCTTGAAAGTCCAGCTTGCTCTCTGCTTCAGTTTTTCAAAATATTAACAACAGCTAGTGGATGAGAAATAGCTAGGAAATCAGCTCTTCTTTTATTTGAAGTTTTGCCAGGTTTTTCTTTAACGTCTTTAGAAGTCGAGCTGCAGTCTCTAGCACTTTTACAACCTCTGTGAAAATGCAAAACAGGGGGTATGACACCTTACCATTCAGAAAGAAAACCAACTGGCAGCACAGCTGCTCTGGGCTTACCATGGACATACTAAAATATTTTATAAAGACAAAGGTACAAAGAAGAGTGAGTAAACTTGCAAGTCAAATGCTGGATTAGAACAGTTAGATGCTATTGTTTCACCTGAAAATTTACTTTCCACATTGAACAGGGACTATTATATGATTATTACTAACACCTGATGACTCACTGCAATAACAAGGGCCAGTTTTCAGAGCCTATTAGGTAGGAATCTCAATCTGCATTTCTGGGAAAAATAATATGCTCTTTTTTTTCAACGGCAGGGAAGTCTTTAAAAATATTTATAATAGTAATAATTTAGAAGAGGAAGTAATGATGTGGATTCTAAATGAGAACTGAAATAGGTAGAAAATTGAAAGCAAGAGCTCCTGGGGAACAAAAACAAACCAAAAAAACCCAAAACAAACAAACAAAACAAAACAAGAGAATAGACAATACCGCCCCTTAAAAGAATAACTTATTCCTCACTTGGATGCAATTTATCAATCCCATTTTCTTCCCCTGTTTTGAAGTTTTGTGAAGATATTTACTTCTCCATCTCAGAAGAGTTTCTTTCAATACTCTTATTCTGAGTGTTTGCCTCTTCATGTGTTGTCTGTAGCATGTTTGTAGCATGAAAAAGGTTTTTCCAAAAATCTCACTGCTATTCTTCCCCTCAGCTAACCCCTCCACCCCAAGCTGAACATTGCTGCACTCTCAAAAGCCCCTCTTCCTTGCTTTGGAGAGCATCACTCACGTGAAGTCTTGCAGAATAACTCTTGCAGGCTTAAATGGCACTTCTACATTCTTGTGTTGCATCACTTGCCAGTTGAGAATATTCTCAACATCCGCTTTCTTCACTAGGAACTCATCACAATTACGGATCGCTGCTTCCAGGAGGACTCGAATGGAAAATGGCAGGCGAGCTGCATGGGTAAAAGGCAAGAAACAAATTCAGTTTTTACCTTGGGGCATATGTCAGCAAGTGCAAGGTTCCATGCCTGAGGCAGACAGACCCATATTCTCACAAGGCTTTATCCCGATTATCCAAACCCCTTTTCCAGCCTGCAGCTTTGCCAGGAGTTCAGTACTAACTGACCTGTTCCACTTGATGCTTTCAGCAGATTTATTATCTCAGCTCCTGTGACACAGGAGACATCTTTGCTGAGGGCCTTTTCCAGTTTTTCTATCCTCTATAGCACAGCTACCCTGAAAACATGCTGTGCTCACCTTTTTTTTCCTGCAGTTTGCTTTCACTCTTGTCACTGAACACAGACCTATAAATGTACCAGGAAAACCAGTTTTCTACCTGCCATGTTGGAAAGCACAGCTTTAGGGGTGTATGCAGGCTCTGTGTCTCAGGAGATGGAAGATGAAAATGAATGAAAGTCAGACTGTACATCTATTAACCTTTTTTTACTTCAAATTAGAAATATTTAAAGAAGATGGCACAAAATACTGACAGCTCTACTACAAGGAATAGGTATGAAGAAAAAACCCAAACATTTCCCAGTCCCTCTTCTTCTGGTCTACTTTAATGATAGTTGTTTGATTGCTTCTCAGAATACTTACATTTTAAAATCTTTTGAGAAATTTGTTCCAACTTTCTACACAGGGCTGGCCCCCATGACATAAAAGTCAATTAATCACAGTGAGACCTCATTAGTGCTACTGTAAAAAAACTCTATTATTCTGGACATAGTAATTCAGAACAATTTGGGCTGGTTGTTGCTGGGGGTTTTATTTTGTGGGATTTTGTTCATTTGGGAGTTTTGGGGGTTATTGTTGCTGTTGTTGTTTTGGGTTTATTTAGAATCTTCTCCTGCCCTTCCCTGGTAAGCTATTCCCTTTTTATGCTGGATAGTGAGAACTGCATCCTTTTCTCTTTAAAGAAGCTGGAGGTTATCACTCTTGGCATCCTGGAATGGATCAACTGGTAACACTGTAGGTGTATTTGACTATTCCTTAAGACTCTTCTCTGCTTTGACCCCCTCAAGTCTGACATTAATTGACTGCTCACTTATTGGAGCCTGTAATGGATATGTGTTGCTGACATTCAGAGAAAATGTTCCTCCTCTTGTTCCCTGAATTCCCCTTAATCACCTGTTTCCTTTTGAAAGGCCAAACCCCCACCACAACTCTAAGCTATAGATACTCACTTTCTAAGTCAATGGCACAGACACTAAGACTTTTACCAGTACCACTAAAAGGTTTGGGAAATGTCAGAGGAACTAAGCAGAAAGTCTCCTCAGAAAGGATTCTCTAGCCACTACTGTTTTCAAAGATGAATAATTTTTCTGATTGGTTCACTGTTAGATCCTTTCCAGCCTTTAGCAGTATAAGAAAACTTGCACTATTAGTTTTGCCTAGCTCTTCTTATCCACTAAGGAAAACAAAAATGCTGTGTGCACAGTATGCTGAGAAATACTACTGTGATCTTGCCAATATTTCTGTCATTCTAAATTTCAATAAGTAAATTTTGTTAAAATTTTGTTTTCAAAATCCACCTTTTGAATTCATAGCTCTCTCCAGAGACCAAGTATCATCCAGTGTGGCAAAGTCTGTTCAGGTTCGTTCATCAATATTAACAAAATGCTTCTCTTATGTTGTCAACATACCATATCTCACATCTTCCAATTTGCTCAGATTAAAGAATTTCTTCAGAGGCTGTTTTGGGTCCAGTGGCTCCACAATCTGTCCAAAAGGGTTGCTCATGGTTGTTGAAGATTGTTAATGTCCCTAAAAAGAAAAATCAATGTACTTTCATGACCTCTGTCCTTCATACAAAATACATGTCCCACAGTCTAAAATGTATCTATCCCACACACAAAGGTCTGTACCAGAGAAAAAAGTATGGTCAGTCATTCCCCTTCCACCACAAATCTACTTGTAACACAACCTCAGAGATAAAAGGACTGGGGGAAGACAGGATACAGTGAAAAATACAGATCCAACACACGATTTTGAATCATCAGCTCTTAAATGCTGGAAACAACCTCTTAGGTCATCGGGTACAACTGTTAACTGAGCACTGTCGTATCCACCACAAACCAAGTGCCAGATCCACACACTTTTTGATGATGAATCCATCACCTTCCTGGGTAACCTATTCAAATGACTGGAATAAATTTTTCCTAGTATCAAATATAAACCTCCCCTGGTGCAGCTTGAGAACATGTTTCATCATCTCTAGCTGCCTGGGAGAAGAGACTGACCCCACCTGGCAATACCCTCCTTTCAGGGTATTACAGAGACTGATAAGGTCTCCCTGAGCCTCCTTTTCTCCAGGCTGAACAGCTTCAGCTCCCTCAGCCACTCCTCACAGAATCTGTGCTCCAGCTCCTTCACCATATTTGTCACCCTTCTCTGGACACAGTTTCACAAAGAAAATTCAATGTCTTCATTATTCTCTTCTTTATGCTGTTTCTAGACAGTCAACTGTGCCTCTGCGATTCACAAACCACCATGACAACATAGTCCCATTTCTTAAGCATGTTGTGGCTTAACCCAAGGCAGCAAGTAAGCCACTCCCACTCACTCCTTTAACCACAGCCACTCCCTCACTCCTTTCTGGTGGGAAATGGAATAGAATCAGAGCAACAAAACTGAAAAAGTTCATGGGTTGAGACAGAGATGGTTTGATAGAGAAAGCAAAAGCTAGACCTGCCAGCAAAGCAAAACAAGGTATTCATCTACCTCTTCCACGGGCAAGGTGTTCAGCCATCTCCAGGACAGCAGGGCCCCATCACACCTCACAGTGATTTGGGAAGACAAACACCATAACCCTGAACACCTCTCTTCTTTCTCCTCACAGCTCTATATGCTGAGCAAGATGCTGTATGCTGTAAAATACCTCTTGGGTCAGCGGGGGTCGGCTGTCCCAGCTGTGTCCCCTCCCAGCTCCCTGCACACCCCCACCTTCCTCACTGGTGGGGTGGTGAGGAGCAGCAAAGGCCTTGGCTCTGTGTAAGACCAAAAAACATCCCTGTGTTATCAACCCTGCTTCCACTACAAATTCAAAACACAGCCCCATACTAGCTATTAGGGACAAAATTAACTCTATCTCAGCCAAAACCAACACAAGTGGCCTTGATCTAAAGCTAAACAGACTGACATTTGCATACAAAATTAAAAACAATTAAACCAGAAAACACTATTGTTTTGAGACAGAAAGTATTATAGACTAACATTACAAATGCTATCAGAGACAAAAAGAACCCTCCTAATTTCAGAAAGATTTGTTAGGGTCTACAACCAAAAAGAAAATTTACATAGCTTCTATGGTAAACATCATTTTAGTTTGAGATATTTTCTTTTTCTCGTTGTTTTGTTGGTTACTGATTTACTGGGTTTTGTGGCTTAATGGTTTGCTGGATAAAGCATTCCTCTGGGACTTAGGACTTTTACGTTCACATACAGAAGTTAAAGGATCCTGAGATATTCCCCACATCAAGGCCCTAGCAGAAAGAGGCCCAAATTCACTACAGAAATATCTCTTAATTATCAGAAAAGGTTAACTATATTCAAACTACTTAATGGAACACTTCCTAGGACACATTCTAGACCTGAACTCTGCCCAAGTCACTTCTGGAAGGATTGGCTTAGGTCAACACATGCCAAGGATCAGGCTGACAATTTAACAGTGAGAACAATTCTCTTGCAGTGCCTGGCAACATTCCCAGTTATGATTAAATTTTTTTAGAAGCGAGATAATCACAGGCCTGATCTACAGATCTGTTGATGTTTTCCCAGTGTACTGTTCCTGTCTTCATCCAAGTAACATTATCTTCTCTTGCCCCAGTTTTTCAAACAAGAAAACTCACAGCAAGGCAGGAGATACACGGGGCAGGCCTTGGAGACTGGTGCAAAAGGATGCACAAAGTCAAGTATTTGTTAAAAACAGACAAAACAAGGCCAGAAAATTAATTCACTTATCTCACATGCTAGTTTCATGGAATGTTCAGGAAATACTACTATGTAGAACACATTTACAGGGGATTTTTGAAGTATTTCAGTACTTTCAAAATTAATGTATTTAGAAGAAAGCCAAGGAGAAATAGCAGAAATGGTAACAAAAGAAGATCCAGGGTGTAAAGCAGCAAGATAAAGTAAGAGAAAGAAAAATTTCTAGAATTCTTTCGAAGAAAACAATGGATGTTTCTAGATAAAAAGCTGAACGACCAGAGAAGATGGAAGGTCAGCAAATGAACAGACTGCAAACACACACACAACCTCAAATATATCACCTCTCATATTTCCATTGACAAATTATTTTCCGAAACTCCTCTTCCCAGATTTGCAGGTATTCACCCTGTACACATGCCCCTAAAGTTTTAGATGTCATGATCTTTAAAACAGCATGAACTATTCGTCTAAGCAAACTCTGTGCTTCTATAACTGAGTATGATCAAAATGAATTTCTTCCTTCCTCTTCTTGACAGCTACCCTCCTGTTAAGATTTACTTTTCTGCATTCCACTATGAGAACTTTATTTTATGCATATCAATTTCTCATGGGAAAGTCTAAGAGTACCTGTAGATAGAAAACATTTGGATATCCCCGGACAGAAAAAGCAGATCATTAATTTGATATGACCATGGGTCCACTGTACTCAGTCCACATATTCTCACCCAAGTACAAATTGCAGCTTGAACGTTTTCCATCCAAGTCCAAGTCTTGGTAAATCATAGCAGAAATTTAAAATGTTATGACACATTATCTACATGTTAACATTATTTTACCAGACATCATCATCTTCCCTGAACAGAGGTTTTTCAGTTCACAGTATGACATACTCTAGTACAAATCTCTCATCAGTGAGTTACACAAATAAGCCAAACTGTGGGCTGACCAACGACTAATCACAAGTTCTTTTCATCTGCCTGGTCACACTGATATGATTAATGCTGTTAGAAACCTGGAAGCCACACAGAAATACCTGAAAAGAAGTAAAATCTCTAGAAAAAATACCAGATAGCAGTATTGCTGAAGCAAATTTCACAGATCCAGGGAAGCCTTAGTCATATTAACTACTATTCCCACACAGTAAATTATAAATCGAGCGGCCATAGCACAGAACTCTGTACTAGTGATTCTCCAAAAAGAAGTCAGGAGGCAATAATCTGCACACTGAGCATACCAAAACTTTTAAAGTCATCCTTGTGATAGACACAGGTTAACTTTTTCCTTAACTTGATACAGGTTAACTTGTGATTGCAGAATAGAATACTTATTCATGTTTTGCAGGCACTGAAATGTAAATATGCAAACATGGGGGAGCAGGCATCTGTCTGCCTGGAACTAGTGCAGCACACAGGATCACACACGTTGACTATGGCCAGTGTATGACCACATCAAAATCTGCTCAGACATACCAAAAAAACCCACTTGATCATCTGCCCAACAACCTTACAACTATTTATGTGGAGATTACATTAAAAAATGTGGATTATTCAAACCTGAAAATGCAGAAGAGGGTTTTAAAAGGAGCATCTCATTACTGACAGACTCACAGACTATTATGAATTGAAGGAGCACACAAGGATCACCAAGTCCAAGTGAATGGCCCAAATGGTGTTCTAATCCACAACCCTGGAATTATTAGTGTCATGCTCTGACCAGTGGAGCTAATCTCAAGGTACTAGAACCTTCTTAAAGGGTTTAATGACTTGTATGAAGTGTACCAGACAAACAATAGCCTTATTTTGGCCCTTCCTTGGTGCCTACTATTAAAATTCTGAGAATACCCACAATTTGGCCCACACTAATGCTGATCACCTTTGAATCTGAACTCCCAATCAATATTGTTTTCCACTCCCCTTCTTACATCAATGCAATAGCTTATTAGTGTTCCACCACACTCAATCTCTTGTTAGAATACAACTCAATTGACCCAGACTGCACATCAGCTCACCACAGAAAGTCTGCTTTTTCTCTCTCCCTCCAAGAAGCAGAAATGCAGGAAGATGGTAACCATGAATACCAGGAGGGGCAAATTTATTTGGATAAGGCCATAACTTTCTAAATATAAAAAAAGGAAGCTGTTTTTTTCAAATGCAACATCATGCCCTTTAGGGTAGAGACTGAGCCCTTGGCCACAACAGATGTTTGTATCCCTATATATGACACTGGACAGCTCAAATTTCTCTGGAAACAAAAGTTTTACCCTGTGATAGTCTAGAAAAACTTCTGAACAAAAAAAATCTTAGTACAATATTCCTCACTTCATCTGTATTGAGTGTGCCAGCAAACTCAGCTTTTACCATGAGACCTCAGATGTTTACTAGCACCAAAAGATCATTGCAAAGATGCCTGCTGGCTGTACTGTGTGTGGGGATCTCTGTGGTGTCCTGAAGGACACACCATTTGATGATCATGACATAGGAAACATGCACAAGTCCAAGAGGACAGAAGGAAAAAGCTGTCTGTCCATCCTCTACCCTTTTCTTCTCTTATTTGTCAATCAACTACATCAGATACATTTGAAGTATATTAAATCCTCAAATGGATCTCTTATCTACATAAGTAACTTAAAATATTTTCTTAAAAAAAAATAACATTCACAGGAGACTTCAACATATATTGTATGTGAGCTTTCAAATCTTCAGCTGTTGTACCTTTCTGAGTATCTAACATAAACAGCATTGATTGGAAAAGGACTTGGTTCCATTTAAAGCACATTCTTGATTGACAGAAACTCCTTGACTCTGCTTCACATCCCTTTAAAAGCAGTTGTGTAACTGGGAACAATGATAACAAATAAATGTTACTGATATAAATGGAATTGAGAAAACATCATAATATATCCAGTAATTCTGCACTTGCAGAAATTATCCCACAAAGAGTGCAGAGAGGGAAAAAATGTATTTAGCCTCTTGCTATACTATACCTGACAAAAAGTCTGAAAACTGTTCTAGACATCACTTTATAACATACTATTCTACTCTCTTTAGAATTGAAGGTAAAACTGAACACAGCTAGTCAGACTAAAAGCAGAAATCTCACATGATAAAAAAAAGATATTATCCAAAAGTACAGCTTCACTTATAATAATTGACTGTAAACAGTTTCATCCTACCAACAATAAGTATTGTTTTGGGGTTTTTTAGGGATATCAGAGCATCGCACTTATCTCTCAACATCCAGAAAAAGAGAAAACTGGAGCACACGGAGTAGTTTCCTACATACACGCTGACAGTAAACATCCTCTTTCTGTAGCACACTACACAAATGTTTACAAAAGACTCATGATTAGCAATAAGCACATTTATTACAGAAGTACCTGATGACAAACCAAAGACAAAGATTGTTTGACCTGCAGAAAGGCAAAAAGACTCTGGATCAGACAACTTCTGTCTAAGCTGCAGGCCGTAAGATAGGAATAGAACAGCCATGTTTATTCAGTATTTTAGTACGGACATATATTTTATCTCACTTGGAGTAACATGTTTCCACAATTGCTTTTTCTACTCCATCTTTGGTTTCTTAGTTGCTGTCTTTCCAATTATGAAATAAAAAATGCTATAATTACTTTTGGATGTACGAAGAACAGATGTGTGCTGTTGCTGTTGCAATAAACAAAGGTTCTTGTTTGATTAAGGGAAGCTCTAATTACAAAACACTTACTCTACCTGTGGCAGATAAGGTCACTATGTTAACAAATATACACTGTTGCATTGCTGCTAACCTCCTAGCGAGGAGATTCAGTGCTTAAAGAGATTGGAGAAAGAATCCGTTTCTTCATCATAGAGAAAAGTCCATCATTACATAAAGATCCTTAAAGAGAACCACACTAACAATTTGATGACTGAGCGACTATTCCATCGGTATAAACCACATCAATATTCCACACTGGAAAAAATGCAGTAATACAAAAAGGAGGGTTTCTTAAACAATATCTAGGCCAAGTTTCAGGGAACCCCTTTCAACTTTAATGCTCAAGAGGAACACTGTACTAGAACAAACAGAGCTTTCAATTGCAGATGTTTCTGCTTTCTCCTGTTGCCCAAAACTTTTGACTGCAATGCTAAAATACTTATTTATTCAGATCCAGAAAGTGCTAAACTTCCAACACACCGAACAGGTTGCGAATTGCATAGTCCTATAATCTGTATATTTCATAGGCTGTATTCTGACCATTTCACTTTGTTAGCAATGCTGTATTGTACATATTGGAGCTGAAAGTTTAGGTCAGAGATCAAGCCTGTAAAGTCAAACGCTGAGCTCTTAAAGTAACTCCAGCTCCAAGCGAGCTGGAAGTTTAAAATCCCTCTAGAAAGCCAAATGCTACCTCCTGCCTCACTTTGACTTAAGATATTGTGCACTTACAGCTTAGAGAGACAGTCAAAGCCCTTCTCACATATAGATCCCAACAGCCTTTGATAACCCAGGCATGCACACATCTGTAGTGCGCATTCATATGCTCTCAGGCAGCCTCTGAAATGCAATCTAGTCTTAATAAAATCCAGATCATAATTAAGCAGGTGTAAGCTTTGTCAACACACCACTGAGTGTCCCAGATAAAAGCAGAGACTAATTTTACTTTTTTGCTTCAGTTAAAAGAGCAGTGTTATTCTGAGAATAAAAAGAAGCTTATCTGGAGACTACCAAACACTGAAAAATGAAGTGTTGAAATTTTTTTCCCACCTCCTGAAAGAGCAGCTCTGAACTTTAACCTACTTCCTACCTCTATACAAACTTGCTGCTTTTTTACCTCATGCTAGTACTCTTAGACTGTTCATTAACAAATATGCAGCTTGGACCATTTTTAACAGAGACCTAGCTTTCAGTATTAGAAAAAATACAAATCCAACGTGGAAGTGCTGCAAGAAGTGTGGAATACAGAGCATGCGTACAAAGATTTGGTCTCAAATTTTGGTTCCATTTCAAAAGGCAGGATTAAAAGACATCTCATTATTGGCCTGTTACTTTCAAAAGACTCCTGTGAAGGGTGAAGAAATGAAGCAGAGGTGCATGGGAAATGCAAACAAAAGGAGAGTATTGTGAATCAGCTCTGTATTCATGCCATTACCATTATACCAGCTCTAGAAATTGCTTCCTCTGCACCTTGAAAACTCCTTTTCTGTAACTTGAAATCTGAATTGTTTCAGAGCTACTGAAGATATGTAGGTGGAAATATTCCTTTCAGGATGAAGAACTGAGAGGACTACTTCTGTTGTGAAATAATCTGACACTGTGAATCCCAACTTTCTACACCATTTCAACACAAATCCTGAATTTGTGGTCCGGAAATAGAGATAATTTTCTCCCACCAAAAACTGCTTCCAGCAATCTCAGCTGCTATTCAACTATTTGTATAGATTAATCCAGCTTTCCAACACCAACAGCTTCAGTCTTGTAAGGAGAGAACCAGTTTGTGTCTGATATAATTTCATAAACTCAAACTAGCTGTTGGCAGAGTTTACTGGCCAAGCTCCCTGGGGAGGCAAATTAAATTCCACTAAATATTTTTAAATCAGCTTTTTAAAGTAACAGTTAAAGCATAACAGCTTTCACACAAAAAGCATTGGCAAATAAACCCCAAACAACCAAAATTAACACCCTCTTTCACAAGCATCTGAAGTCCTGACCCTACAGTTGTGGGATATCCCAGCTCTTTCAAAGAAGTGCCAAATACCTAGAGGAAATCTTCTGAATTAATCAACCCTAAGGCAGCAGTGCAGGCAAAAACCCTGAAAAAAATTATCTCCTTTTCACGCAATCAAGACTCATCTCTACCTTCTCTATATTTCAAGACAAAAAGGGACCACTCTTCAATTCACATTTTTCCACTTAGCTTAAGCGGATTGCTACTCCAAGGAGGAAGAAAATTTCCAGCTCTTACTCTCACCTACAATCCTATTGTGGGAGTCTATGCTGGAAAACATAAGCAAAAGAGATTTGTTCCATTTCTTACTATTCAAATTGATTCTCTAATTTTCTGCCTTCATCATTTTGGCTCTTCCACCATTACTTCACCAAATAGTATCAAAGTTGGAGTGTATCATCCTCTGGCTAAAGGCAACCAGAGAGAAAGAAAAGTGCTTAATTACAAATATGATATGACAAAAACCTGCAGTTTGAAAGCTCTATGGTCTTTTCAATGCACCAATAGTCTGCATTACATACTCTGTAAAGCATTACTAAGTGATCAGAATTCTTTTTATATGGAAAGCTTCTCCAGGAATCTCCTCTGTCTTATAGTCTGAAAGGAGTAAAGTCCTGATAATTTTCCTAATAACTCCTCACACACATTCCACAGATCCTGGAAGGCACAAGACTCAGCTGCACTTCCTAGTCTATGCCCATTATAGTTCTCTTACTTTCTTTGAAGCAGTAACAATCCCCAGAAGTTTACTAGGACATTCTAATGAAGTACAATTGCTTTTAAGCAAAGCATTACTAAATAAACATTCCAGTGTTAATTTTTCTCTAGGGTGGTCTTCCTTTACTTCGGTTTTGTGGATTGATAAAGCCAGTCTGAACAATAGCACCAGCACTGAGTGCTCAGAGATATTAATTCAATTCCAACTGTTTAGAGAGAGAATCCTCTGATTTAGCCCAGGTTTCCTGCTGATACTAAAAAACAGTAAAGTCCAGACCTCTCCATCTTCCCCTTTATCCTCCTCCCCCCACTTTCACTGGCTTTAGAGGTAGAAACTAAATATCTAAGTTAACCTCTAGTTAATAAATAAATGGGAACTGTGGTGATGTTATGAAACATGGAAACATACTAAACACAAACAGGGATTGATCCAAACATATACCTGATCCAGTTACTGAAACTGGGCATCTCCACAGCCACAAACCTAAATCAAATTAAATGAGAAGGCAAATACCTGCATCTGCACTACAACCTCCAAGAATATTACAAAACATCTACACTTGCTGTCTGTGCCATTAACATGCTACAGGTTATCTTGTCACCCAAAATTATTAAAACCTGGCACTTTCAACGCATTCACCTTCCAAATATTTTCATCCATCCTTTCCCTGTCCCACTCATGTTGCAGACCTACTGAGGTGTTTTGCAACATTGAGGGGTTACTGTATGCTCGATATGTGTAACTTCCAGTATCCTCTACTATTTAGATACTACTGAAATACCAAGGCTCAAGAAGTAGTTTTAGGAGGAAAATCAATGTTAAAGCTTCACCTACTTAAGGACAGGGCAGGTTCTTCCACGTCCGCTCTTCTCGAGCTAAATCTATTCCTCCCTCTCCGTTCTGCAGAAGCCTCCCCCTGTATCCGCTGTGAGCCAGCCCCAAGCCGGGTGTTGTAAAGACCCGATTTCCCCAGCCGGGGCCCGGAGACGGGCGGGGGCCGCACAGTCCGCCGCGGCTGCTGCTGCCGCCGCTGCTACGAGATAGTCCTCGCAGGGGCTGCTCCGCCAGAGCCGCCCTCCCTCTGCAGCATCCAATGAGCCTTTCCAGCCCCCAACGCGGCCGTCGGGGCCGGGAGACGGCAGTATCCCCCGTCCTGCCGCCGAGCCCTGCAAGCCACCGGTCCCCTCCCTCCGCCCGGGCCCGCAACCGTCCCGGCTCTGCCCCGAGGGGCGCCCCTCCACCCCGCCACCTTCCCCCACGGCCGCCGGGAACAGGCACCCCGCGGCCAGGAAAGCGGCTCCCAGGCCCCTGAACCACCAGCACCAGGCGAGAGAGAAGCGGGGCGGCGGGGGCCCGCACTCACCGGGGAGCAAGTAGCACAGACTGCCGCCTCCGCCGCCGCTCGCCGTCAGGGGCCGCTGGGTGCAGGGAGAGGGAAGGGGCGGTGGCGGTCGGGCTCCGCCCCGCGCCCCAAGGCCGGAGCGACAGCGGGATGGCCGCCAGCCCTCCAAGCAGGAGGAGAGAAGGGAGGGAGGGAAGGATGGCGAGTGAGCGAGTGGATGGCCCGGTGGGCGGCGGGGCCGCGGGGCGTGCGAGCTTCGCCTTCCCGCCCGCAGCCCTGGCTCCTCAGAGACCCGCTGCTTTCTTCGGTCAACCCCTTTCCCTGGATGTAGGAGGAGGAGCGGCAGCGCTGTGAGTGTGGAGGGGTAGGAAGGAGGATGGTACCGAGGTCAAGGCCCGATCTGGTGCGGGCAGTTACCGGAAAGACGGGCACTGAGACATGGGCAGCAGGGTGTGGGCCGTGATGTGTCTTGTGGCGGCCGTAAGTGCGCCACGTGCTCACAGCCCGAGCGCTTGCTCAGTCTTCGGAGGAGTCCAGAGGTGCTGTCAGTGAAGCCTGCGCCCGGAAACAAAAAGGTGTCGCTCGGGACACCACCTGACACACAGGTGTGTCATCCTCATCCTCGTGGCACTGCAATAGGAGTGCGACCTCCTGTTGTTTCTCTTGGCAGAGGAAGAGCTGATTGGCCTGGCTGTTGGCAGAAACAGGCTGTTACTTACAAGCTGGTCAGGATCAATATCATGACGTCAATATTAAAGAGCAATATCAGAGTAGAGGACATCCTAGAGGCCATAATTTACATCACCCCCACAGTTTAGTTCTGGGGAGAGTTTATCAGTGTCCAGCGTGTTCCTAGTAGAACACTATACAGTTTGAGCCTGAATAATGTTGAGGAATGCATTCAGTGCAAGTAGTCAGCTGCACATTGATCTCAGGTGTAAGAGGCTAGAAACTGGCATTTACGCAACAAACGGTGCAGGGCCCTGTGGCCCAGCTATGTGAGAAGACACTGAGAAACACAACAGGAGCCAATGGTTCAGCTGGAAACCTCAGACTCTCAGGCACTTAGACTGTAAGGGTATAAAGCCCAGGGTTTGCTTTTGTACCTCCTTAAGGACACCCCTGTGACCTGTTATTTTATCACTGCACCATGATTAAACCATTGTAAGAATCCAGGAGTCTGAGACTCTGGGGTCCAGTCCATAAGGAAACCTGGTCTGACTGGGTGGGAGTGGGGTGTGTAAGGAGTCAAACAGGGCACTCACTGCAGCCACCTGTTGTGAAGTAACGTCAGTTCCAGCTCACATGGTCTGAGTGTGCCTGCCAGAGTGATTTCTGGATGGTCAGACAGGAAACTTTCCTTAACAATTAGGTAAACTAAAAAGTATCTAATTCCAGGAAAATAATTGTATTTTTTAAATAAAGAGGAGTAAAGAGGAGTTGCATGTAAGGAATGTAAATATTCAGCAAGTCTTGGTAAGGTCTTGGAGAGCACTGGCAAGGAGCCATGCTAACCACTGACGGAGTAAAACAAGATCAGTAATGTTTTGTTTTTACCTGGAGCAAGTTTAGGCTAAGAGCAAACTGAGTTACTTACTGGTTTTGCTGCAGAGGAGCAAGTCTCGTGTGTGAAAATGGAAGTGCTTAGCTCTACTTGTAAAGGACAAAACATAGGAGATGCCCATGATGTCTCACCTGGTTTGTGTGTTGGATTCCTGCACACAGACCTGGCCTGACAGATCCTCCTGCCTACATACACTGTCCAGCTGGAACTGTCAGACCAGAAGAAATCAGTGGGAAGGATCCCAAGATCTAGCAAACAAAATACATCAAGTAGGCTTTTTTGTTTTATTTTTTTAACTGAATATAGGTATCCTGGTTTTGGCATACCTGCTACTGATTTCACCGGAATAATTAAGACTTCTAGGAACCTTCTGTAGTTAAACCTGCTATTTTCTGCAGTGATACCTCTAAATAGCCTGTAAGCTACAACATACAGTACTTTTGAATTATTGCTCAAAATCTCTTCCAGGTTGGCCTGTTTTCTGTTCAGCATAAATACCGCATAGAGCAATTCACTTGCACCAAGTTCTTCTTTTAGAATTGCATTGTTTTTTAGAACATACAAATTGCTTTACCAAATGGTTAACATGGAAATGGACATTAATTCATAATATTGTTTTCAAACCTTTGGCCAGAGAGGTTCCCAAGACTGAGTTTGGCAAAACACAGTTAAGTCTGTATTTTGGCTTTTGGCTCTTGAAGGTGGAAGCCCATGTTACTACGTGACACCACAGAACAGTAGATGACTCTAATGGTCTGAAAAGCCAAAGAATTTTTAAAACCTCTTACAGCTTTAAATATTTCATTCTTTGACAGAAGTTTTTTGTTTTGTATATGTTTAATTAATAGTAATAAAAGCATTTCAAATATGTTCCTCTTTGTAGGATTAAGTCCTGTAATGCTTCTCTGGGTCACTTTCTTTAAAAAGAAAATTTAAAAACTTTAATTTTGTTGTTGTTTCTAACAGAACAGCCTTCCAAGGCCCATGTGCATCACTAAGTTTTGAATCATTAATTAAATTCTCTGTACCTAGCTACCAAAGAAATAGCTGAAAAATCTGATTGACCTAAAATCTCTTGACAAAAAGCAAAGACTAGTGAAAATAGCAGGTCAGCAACAGAAATGGGAAATCCATACATCAGCTCTGACTTTTCCCAGTGAATATCTGCAAGGTTTGTACTTTCTGTTCTGTGGGGAGGGAAGGCCCCTGAGGCTGATAAGTAGAAGGGAAGATCTTATATTCCAGAAAGAGAGGCAGAATTGCTTCAGCCTCTACTGGTTCTTTGTAAGGACATAGAGACTATCATGGGATTGGAAGACATGCTGTGCATTCAAGGGTTTTTCTTGATGGCTTTGCTATCTGAATGTTATTGCTGATGTTTCCAGCATTTCAGCATTTGAGTATTCTTCTCACTGGGGCTGAGTTTATAAGAATGTGTCTTATTTAGCACATGACTAAAAATGCATGGATTTGCCTTTCTCCCAAGACTGCTGGGAGGTGAGAACTATATTAGATACATTGTTTGTAAGGAAGATGTTTACTGAAAAGGGTTCTTGGGTTTAGGATCAGATTGCAAGCATATCCAACAGTTTTCTTGGACAATCATGCATTGTGCTAAATCAGAATTAAATGAAAATTATTTTTTTCTTCCAGTGAAGATGGATGCATATAGGAATAGCAATGCATTTCATGTTTCAGTCATGTGCATCCTAGAGTGCATTTAGGGTTTTTCATGAAATTATTTCACAACAGATGAGGAACTATATGTCAGACCTTTGTCCTTTCTGTCTTACTGAAATCCATTTCCAAGAAGTTTAGTCTAATACCAGATTCCTTCTGGAGTGTTCTTTGAGGTTATTCACCAATGTCCTAGAAGTCCAGAGAGCACATCATATCTGTTAAATTCTTATCTGGCTTCACTATCGTGTCTCTCAACATATTTCATTTTTTCTGATCCTATCAAGAAATTACAAATACTTTGAATTCCCAAGAGATACCTTTCAGCTTATTACAGCCAATAAAGCTTTAACATACAGCAGCAGACTTCAGTGTTGTAGCAATCTTCCATGCAGGCTCAGCTGATCACTGAGGTTGCAGCAATCACAGGATTACTGCAATCACAGGATTGCTGCAATCAGTCTCAAACTGAGCTAGGATAGGGCTGACAGGGAGGCAATAAACTTGAGCTGGCAGCCTAGAGGACCCAGCGCTGTCGTCAAAAAGAAGTGTCTGCTTGCATGTGTCCTACTTTTCCTGGCTTTCTGTAGTATAATGTAAAGGCCTGATGAGGTTTGCTCTGGAGTGTTGTCCCCATAAGCACCACCTAAGGGTACATAATTTAATATACTATGCTCTACAGAACATATGTATTTATATATTCAAATGAGTTCAACACTCAGTAAAATGTTCCTGACTCCAGGAAGCCTTCTGCTTCAGCCTTCACCTGAAGAACAGGTGAGATGGTATCTTGCAGGTTATGGCCTACAGCTTGTCCTGAATACAGGAAAATATGTTTGGTGGCTCATAAAGGAGTTCATGCTTTGATTTCAATGTTAGTCATGACTGTTTTAAGCTGTTCAAATGGTCAGTGTGCAACAGGAGTTCAAGTCTAAAAATAGAGAGTTTGAGAAGCTCCCAGAAGACCTCTCAGAAATAACATAGTAGTTTTTTGTTATTGAACTAAGTGAGGGCATACGGCATCTCCCTTTTTAATTAGATGATTGTGCATCCTCTGAAGTAAATTCTGTGGTTGGAGTATTTTAATAAACATGTTGTAATTTGCTTTTGGTCCTATCACTGGTTTACTTAATTGTCTTTCTTTAAATGAGTCTTCAGAAAATTGCAGTAACGTTTATTGAACCTCGGTTTTAGCAGCAAAACAAAGATTTAAGTTCTGCCATCTACTGGTTAAACGGGGTTTAGCGGAGTCTCGTTGTCACTCCTATCAGTGAGAGGGCATTGACTTGGGAGTTCAGATGCTGTACTTAGTGTCAAGTAGAAACTCACACAAGTCTACTGTCAAAGAATAACACTGTTTTCTTCCAGAATAAAAGCTTTTTTTCGGCTGTGCCATAGGAATTGAAGAAAAGGGACTTAATGATGGGATTATGTACCCAAAATTAAAGAATGAATTGTGTGACACAAGTGAAACGCTTCACTGTCAGCACTACGCCTTCAGCACCAGACTGTGTAATGCTTTTGGAGAATTTCTTCCCAAGTACATAATCTTTGATCAGCTTATAGTTACTGTATGGAGCATGAGAAAGAAAAACTTTCTTTGCACCATAGAAGTGGAAGGATTGTTCTTGTCCCTTTCAAGAGTAATGATATAACTTGCAGTAAATGGAGAAGTCTTTGGTGACCACTAGTGTGGTCACCCTGCATATCTGGAATGGTGCAGAGGACTTTAACCCAGACTAGCTGCCAGTGAATGCTCATCTGAAAACAACCCATATTATTTAAACTTTTGGTGTATAGGCAATGTACAACACTCTTGCACACAGTAAGCCTGGACTTGTGTTGTTTACAGTTTGTTGCAGTTGCACCAACACTCCCTTTCTGAGCTCAGGACTCTGACAGAACATTACTCATCTGATGCAGCAGGATGATGCAGCAGGATCCAGAAAGTTGGTAGAAGAAACAATCTCTGGAGCCCAGGCAATTTACTATCTATCACATGGCTGGTCTAAGATAGCAGTTTTCACTTTGCCACCGTACCTGCCTAAAGAACTTGCACACAACAGTCACTAACCCTTACCTAAGAGGAACCTGCTTTGGTGACTGGTAAACCTAACAGCCTTGGACATTCAGCATAGCATTACTCTTTCATTCCCTATACTGACTAGTAATTGCTTCTAGTTGCTCTGACACCTAGAACTTTACTAAAAACAACTGGCACATTATCGAAAGCAATGTAAAACAGGCTTTTTGAAAAGAGGTCCACATTTTATGCTGCCTACACATACACATTTTGCTCAAAGAGCATTAAAGACACACAGAAGAGTAGCAGGAATTCTGTTGCTGCACTCTAATGGTAGACTGTTTTTCTGTAACATTTTACTTATTGTTATGCCTGAAAATGAGTGACTGTTCTTAACTACTCTTCAGTGAAAAAATGGATATTGCGAATTTTTCTCAAGATATTTGTACTAGTACTTTGCTTTTGGATTCCTCAGTTTTCCTACAGCAAATTAACATGCTGATCAAAACCAGCATTTGTGATCAAAATCACAATTTAAGAATAGTCCACTTAGTTGCTTCCAAGGCTTCCTAAACAGAGCAGATCAGATCATCAGGTCACCCATGATATGGCATAGTCAGGATGGATGCTTCCCTGACATATTTTCCTGCCTCTGAGGGCAAAGAGCAAATGCATTGTGACAGATATACCCCGACCCTAGTGAAAGTGAGAGCACAGACCTAAATTACATCTCATGAAAGTTGTCTTTTTTGTCCATTTGCAAGTAGTTCAGTTCTTTGCACACAAACACAGAACAAGGAGATAACAGCAAAGAAGACAGAGGTTGGTGGGCTTTTTTACCCTACTTCTGAGCATCTAGATGCCATGAGAGTGGGAAATCCTCTACTACTGCTTTAGGTGCAAATATTGTTAATCCCTCTTCAGTGAACAGACTGGTTCATTAACCAGAGACCTTAATGAAAAGCTGTGGTTGTGCCAAGAGAATGCTATCCAATGGGATCTCCTATGAAATGCTAACTTGAGTGTTACCAGACCCTCAGTGCTTCATTTCCATCAGTGAAATCTGATTCACCTTTTTTTCTATCTCTAATGCATTTCAACACTCCAGTGCTTAGATTTCCATTGTCAGTGGTCTGTGCATGATTCATGACTATTCTGTCCTGTAACCAGCCTGCAGGTGGATTTGGGATGAGCTTTGGGATTTGGGATGAGCTTTCAGCTTCTCTCCAGACATACCACAGCTTTGGTGCTGGAGGTGTTGGTGCCTGTTTCTATATTGTAATACATAGGTGCAGGATTGCTGTTAACATAGTGGTAGGCCCATTTTTAAGCTCATTTCTTTTGGTTCATGGGGAATTTAAGGGCATAAATTCTGCAATTATAAGGGTCACTGCCACATTTCCTTCCCTGGCTGACCCTCTGAAATGTTGCCCAAATGATCAGCTGCCCTGTACACCTTGAAAATTTGTATCAATGACTGCCTGCTGGTCCTGTCCAGTTATGTCACAGAGCACACAGATAAGTTTTTAATTGTTTTACTTGCAGCGTGGATTGGAAAACTCTCTTTCTGAAATCTTGAACTGAGTTACATATTGTAGTTTCATCTGTGTGCCAAAGTGATAAAATAAGTCAAGAGTGGTTCTGGGAGAATGTGGGGACCTGCTTTAATACCAAACTTAGATCTAACTTTAAGGTCACCCCTGCTCTGAGTTCCAGAGTTCTCTCCTATTCCACATTATTCAGTGAAATAAACACCTACAAAACCAGTACTTTCAGCAGCATTCACATGAATTATCTTTCCATCAATCAGCCATGCACTCAACTGCACTCAACAGAATGCATTTTAGTTACAAACTGTTCTAGAAAAGAAGAAGCAAATGTAGTGGTAACCACGGGTAGCAAATGGGGACTTGGCACATAACTTGACCACTTTTTATTTTTCACAGATAGAGATACACTACTGCCACTCCTTCTGTTTTCCTTATTGTGGAATGCAGAAGCTCCAAGTCAATGCTTTCCTGGCCATGCGGTTTGTTTACTTCTGTAAACAGCTGTAGCAGAGGAGAGCAGAGATCTACTGGTGAGGGGCAGCTGGCTTTAGCATAGCATTCCCATTACAGCAGACACCAAGAGTCCACAGAAGAACTGCTGAAGACTGTGCTGGAGCCCACGATAGAATGCCTCTTAGCATCAGCCCAGATTATACTCCAAGAGAACACAGGGGCCCTGCAGCTGCAGGGCTATATGGAGTGCCAGGTACCTCTTCCTGGGGTGATACTGGGGAGGCTGAGGTCTGGCTGAGGTGCAGGGCTCAGGTACAGAGCTGCCTGGTGCAGAAGCAGAAGCTGGGGAAGGCAGCACACCACATAGCACCAGGGAGGATGAGCAGGAAGGCAACATGTTCCCTCGAAGGAGGTGCCTGTGCAGAGGTAAGTGCTGAAGCCCTCTGCAGGAGTGATGGGTGTAGGGTTCTGGCTGTGTGAACAGCACTTTTATTCAGGCATCACTGACAGTCAGCCCTCCAGTACACACCCAGAGAACTCTGCCAGGCCATTGACTTCTCAGGAACCAAGGAACCTAGACCACAGCTTATCAAGACCTAACAGAACCCTCCTGACCAGGACTAGCCAAAACTAAAACTGCTGTAGCTGTACTCTTGCACCAAGGCAGGTTAACTTGATGGGCAACCACATTACACTGTAGGTATCTGCAGCCTCACCCTGAGACCATTGAGCTCTCCTGTACAGCAGTGGGCTGTAGTTGTTTAATTACATGACTATTTAATCATAATTCTGTAATTGTTTATTAATAATTTTATAATGATTTAATCATCAACAAACCCCTTTAACTCCACAGTGGTATCTTATTTTAAGAATTTATCTGCAATAGCTGCTTAAGAGGTGGGAGAGCTAAAAGGCTATGCGGGACTCTGTAGTAGGTTTGGATTTGCAAGGTGGGAAGGTTGAGACTCCCAAGGTGGAAATGCTGGGAGTTTGTGACTCCTTGTGAGAATGACTTCTTTTGGTCATGTAGGTATGAACTGAAGGCACTCAGATGCAATAATCTGAAAATAGATATACAGAAACAAGCTTGGTGATGAAAGAGCCCGTCACGAGGACAGAGCAAGTCATGGTGTCTGGATACTCTACTTTTGCTGACCTCTCTGTCTCAGAAGGTTTGCTGCTTGCAAAACCCCAGGGCCTTTGATCTGGGATGCTTTTGTCAAGCCCTCAGTCCATGACTTCCTGTCATCTATGTGTGTAGCAGTGACACAGCCAAAGGAGAATCTCATGTGTGAGCACATCACTCCAGAATCTACCACATGTGGTATTTCTTTAGATCTTGCTGTTGAAGGAGTAGATCTGTCCTGTAGGCCAACAGGTTCTGTCATCCATAGAAATAAATAATGCTATGTATTTATACATAAACACATATATTAAAAAAAGTTTTATGTATTGGGTTTCTGATACATTGTTAGAGTGTAGAATCAGAAATTGCAATGTGGTTTTAACAACAAGACCTGGACATTTTATTTTCACAGTGCACAACTCTTACTAAACCTTAACTGCAATCTGTTATTCCATCTGTGGCTGTTCCTGCATATTTTGCATTTCAGAATGCATTAAGCTACTCTGTTCATAAGAATTGCTTTCATGTTCCCTAGGTCCAGAGACAAAACATGACTAAAGAAGTTAAACTGGCAATCCTTTACAATACATAAATAAATCAAACTCTAGTGGTTTTTTTGTTGATTGGTTGGCATTTTTCTCCCAGAAAAGTGATTCATTAACTCTGAGCAAATCCCTTATGTGCTCTGTTAGGAAGTTATTTGTTCTAAAACTTAGGAGCTGGAAATAAGCTATTAAATATTAAAATCAGTGTATTTGAAGCAGTGTATTTTGATAGCTGGCTGGGCCTAAAATTTCAACCTCTTAACTTTACTATGCTGTAACAGTTTTCTTTACTTTCAGCTCTGATATTAAGATATTGTTATTTATTGTCACTTTTGTTAGCAGAACTAGAGAAACTCCTGAGATAGTAGAAGTGTAAATGCTAAAATAAAACATGAATTCTGCAGTTATGTCTGCTTGTGATAAATGTAGCTATTTTTTCATTAAAAACTTACTACTGCTGACTATAACGATTTTGGTGAAATAAAGGTGTATTACTTCACAGGATCTCTGTAGGGGTTTTTTTCCCACAATAGATGGATGAATTTGAACTGAAGGCTTTTCTTCTCTTTTAAGTCTTCACATGTACCTATGTGAAAAGTGCACTTATATCTGATATATAAACATGAATATGTAATTTTGTTTAGATTATGCAGTCTAATGTGTTCCTTATTATAACCTTTACCTGAAAAGGTATAGTCTCTTAATCTTGCTAAACAAAGAATCAATTAACAAATTGAAAGACATACCATATCTTACAGCATAACTTGGACGTTACCCAGAACTTTCTGTTGGCTTTCCATAGCAGAGCTTTTGCTTCTACTCAGGGGAAGTTGGTGCTTTCAACTAACAAGTCAGCACTAGATTTATTTCTAGTGTAATTAGTTGTCTTAAAGACTTTTTTCAGGAAGCAACTGTAGAGCTGTTATGAAGAAAAAAAAATAAAACAAGCAAAACCAATGATATGCTAGGTCCTTACCTTTTTTTTCCCCTTTTTGGAGAGCAGGTGTAAGAAATTGAATTTCTCTTTTGTTTTCTATTACAAGACAAAGAGTGCATCAACATCATCTAATACATTTCTTGTCTCTTCAACTGTGAGATTTTGGGGAAAAAGATAAAGGTATCCTATTGAAATTAATATCAGGATTTACTTTTGATTCAGATATCACCAACTTGCAGGGGTGAAAAAAATGCAAATCTGAAATCTCTCTTGCTTAGGATGTAATACATGAGCCACTTCTTTTCATGACCCTAAACAGCATTATTCCTCAATTTCCAAATATTGATGTGCTGGTTTAAAGCAAATGAAACGTACCCCTCTGTAGCTCTTCTTCCCTGTTGTTTGCCAACAGGAGGGCACATTCAAAGCAACTCGTGTGTTTTAAATTCTTGGTTCTTAGAAGCCACAATTTATTTTAAACTTTCCTTTTCAGCCTCCACATATGTTTTGTATCATTCCTCTCTTCCAATTTCCTTGTGGTAATGAAGGGAATTCAGAAAATGGAAGTCAACAACATAAAAGATTCCAATAATCTAGAAAGGCTTTTGCTTATGGCTCTATGGGATAGGTACCACGGGATCTCACATTTTCACACTTCACCAACATGTAAAGAACACATTTTATAGAAACAGAAATTTAGCAGGATTATCTGGCATTTGGGAAGCTAATGTCTCCTACTCCCATTATGTGAGTGGATGGATGAAATTTTTGGTAGCTCTCTGAGAAACCAGGAAATGGGAAGGCCAGGACAGTCCACTAAAAAATCAGCACAGCTCCATCTGCTTTTCACCCACTACTTCCATATTTATATAGTCTTATAAAATCCTCTCTGAATCCCACCTGGCTCTGATAAGTTTTTTGAAAATTGCTTACAAATAAATGGCTTCATGAAAGAATTGAGTAACTGAATTTCATCATAATGATTGTCAAGAGAGCTCTGGTAAGATTAAAAGGATAAAAACATTATGTGATATTAACACCACATTAATTTTGTTCATAAATTCAGGATGATGTACCAGAACTTTCATTTCCCAGTTGCATCAAAGGCATTCTATCTGTCATCATATGTTTTCTCCCTAGATCTAAAGAGTACAAGAAGATTACAAAAAGTTCAGAAGATCCAAGGTGCAAAGATTTCTCCATTTACTTAATACACCTTCACCAAGCCAAGAAACTTGTAAAAATGAGTTTTCCAAAATGTCTGCCCTGGATTTGCATAACTTGAGCTTAATGAGGTTATGGAATTCAAAGTGCCACAAAACATTTATCAGGATATAAAAAAAGAAGTAAATTTTCATTTCAGAGGCCTTACATTTTTTTTCTAATCTTGTCTTACTACTCTTGTCAAAACAAAGACCATGGATGCTCAAATAATTTTGTTTGTTTTCATCTGTGAGGCACACCTTTATTAAAAAAATATGAAGGTATGCCTAAGAAGTGGTAGTTTTATCCTGTTTGTTCCATTTTTTAGATACCAGCCTGTCAAGCCACAACTNAAACTACTATTATACAGTCTTCTATCAAAGAAACCTTGTAACTACCTGCCCTGGTAAGTGATTCAATTGTGCATGTAATTATTTGTTAATAGAATGCATTTTCACCTTTTATAAAAAGATTAATTGATTACTTCCTCAGGCTTTTGAAACAGTCAGATTCTAAGATTATAAGCTCGTTTCCCAGATTGTAGGAAAGACTTGTTCACGTCAGTTTCAGCTTTCCAAATCTTGGGCCTCTGACTCTTGATAGGGGAAGAGCTATTAGATCAATACAAAGAAACACATTTCAAGAGGACAGGCTATGTTGAAAAGAAAGGCAGGACAAGTCAATGTAGCTTCATTTAACCTGCTTCTCTGCTTGGCTGCCTTTAGGGTAAAGAGGTCTCTCCTCAAATTCAGCCTGAACACCTAGTTTGAAGTTCTGCCCGTTGTGTCTTGTCTTCACACTGCTGTAAAGAACCATGGTCCACCCTCCTTAAAAACCTCTGTCATTCCTCTCTTCCAATTCTCTCTGTGTCAGTTCTATGGGGGTGCTGTGATATCTCTTGGAAACTGTCTCTTCTTCAGGCAGAGTAAGTCCTGCTCCCTCAGCCTCAGCACAAGATAAGTGCACCAACTCCTAACCACCCTCATGGTTCTCCACCGAATTTGCTCCAGCAGTTTGTCATGCACTTCCTTTACAGAGATCAAATATTAGAATGCAATAGTCTAATATTGTAGCATTGGAGAGACAGTAATAATCCCTTTTCTCAGCTGACTAGCTGTGCTTCTGGACAGTACAGGATGCNAAACCACTTCTTATGAGTTACCACATTTGTGAATGTAACAGCTCCAGACACGTGAAATGGAAAGAATGGCTAGCCTTCAACTGCTGCCATACTCCGCAGCTGCTGGCAGCAGATGTTTTGGCAGACTTAGCTGAAGACAACCATTGGATGGTTTAGGTTGTTTTGACTGGTTTTACAGGTTGCTCAGAGATAAGATGGGAAGCTAAAGCACAAAAAGTTTAGTTCTTGCCCCTGTGTTACAGCTTTATTTATATATAGATATATATATTCATTTATATATATTAAATATATATATAATATTTATATTCATTTCAACTATAAAAACTACTATTATACAGTCTTCTATCAAAGAAACCTTGTAACTACCTGCCCTGGTAAGTGATTCAATTGTGCATGTAATTATTTGTTAATAGAATGCATTTTCACCTTTTATAAAAAGATTAATTGATTACTTCCTCAGGCTTTTGAAACAGTCAGATTCTAAGATTATAAGCTCGTTTCCCAGATTGTAGGAAAGACTTGTTCACGTCAGTTTCAGCTTTCCAAATCTTGGGCCTCTGACTCTTGATAGGGGAAGAGCTATTAGATCAATACAAAGAAACACATTTCAAGAGGACAGGCTATGTTGAAAAGAAAGGCAGGACAAGTCAATGTAGCTTCATTTAACCTGCTTCTCTGCTTGGCTGCCTTTAGGGTAAAGAGGTCTCTCCTCAAATTCAGCCTGAACACCTAGTTTGAAGTTCTGCCCGTTGTGTCTTGTCTTCACACTGCTGTAAAGAACCATGGTCCACCCTCCTTAAAAACCTCTGTCATTCCTCTCTTCCAATTCTCTCTGTGTCAGTTCTATGGGGGTGCTGTGATATCTCTTGGAAACTGTCTCTTCTTCAGGCAGAGTAAGTCCTGCTCCCTCAGCCTCAGCACAAGATAAGTGCACCAACTCCTAACCACCCTCATGGTTCTCCACCGAATTTGCTCCAGCAGTTTGTCATGCACTTCCTTTACAGAGATCAAATATTAGAATGCAATAGTCTAATATTGTAGCATTGGAGAGACAGTAATAATCCCTTTTCTCAGCTGACTAGCTGTGCTTCTGGACAGTACAGGATGCTGTTGAACCTGGTTGTTGGCAGTGTGCATAGCTGACTCATTGAAAACCAGGACACTCAGGACCTTTGCTGCAGTGCTACCTTGCTGCCTTTCTGGTCATTTGGAGGTCAGATTTGCAGATGACACCAAACCAAGTGGTACAGCTGACATTTCTGAAGAACAGGATGCCAACCAGAGGGACCTGGACAAGCTAAAGAAGGGGCCCATGGGAATCTCATGAGGTTTAACAAGACCAAGTGCAAGGTGCTGCACCTGGGTCAGGACAACTCCCAGCATCAGCACAGGCTGGGGCTGAGCAGAGGGAGAGCAGCCCTGTGAGAAGGCCCTGGGGCTGCTGGTGGGTGAGAGGCTGGACATGAGCCAGCCATGGGCACTCCCAGCCCAGAGAGCCAAACGTGTCCTGGGCTGCATCCAAAGCAGTGTGGGCAGCAGGGGAGGGAGGGGATTCTGCCCCTCTGGTCAGGCTGGATGGGACTTAGAGCAAATTGGTCTAATGAAAAGTGTACCTGCACATGGCAGAAGAGTTAGATGATCTTTAAGGTTCCTTCCAACCCAAACCAACCCTCTGATTCTGTGATACGATCAATTTCTCCTGTCTGTTCAGGTCCCTGTAGATATGACTGTTGACTCAGCTTGATGTCATGTGTAAACTTGATATCACTTCACAATACTGCTGTCACCTTCTAATGACCTTGAAAAACATGCTTATGCCCCAGTCCCAGGAGAGACCCCTGTAATACTCCTCCCATTACAGGCCTCCAGGCAGAGTTCAAGTATGACCCATTAACCCCTACCTGCTAAGCTCAACCATCCAACCAGTTGTTTACCCATCTAGTTGTCTACCCATGTGGAACCATAACTTTCTATTTTGGATACAAGAATATTGTGGGAGACCAAGTCACAAAACTTGCTGGAGTCAAGTACATATAATAGTGTCCTCTCCTACACAGATCTACACATTTGTCATGGAAAGCAATCAGGTAGGTCAGACCATTGTCAAATCTAACATTGGCTGTTCCTCTCTAGCTTCTTCCCTAGGAGCCCAGAAATGTGTTCCAAGAGGCCTTGCGCTATGATTCTTAGGAAGACTAAAGCAAGGATGAGTTTGTGGACAACGGGACCTATCATTATGTCCTCTGGCCGATTCATTGTCTTCAGCAGGCACACATCTTCAAACAAAGGGGCTTCATACTGCTTCCCTCTTCCCTATCTTCTTGTATATCCAGGGCTTTATACAGCTCCACAGTATCTTAGATATGTTCTCTAAATTATGTTTGTAGAAACAATTAGAAGTATTTCAAAGCTTATGTATGCAACTACTCACTTTTATCTACCATAGAAAGTAACATTAAGCTTTCTTTAGTCTCTTAATTATTTCTACTGCTTGTCCTTGAGGCAAATCCTTCTGAACGTAACTACTTTTATATTCACAACATGAAAAGGAGATGTAAAGTAAGAGTAGTAGAAACTAGAAGATGGTAAGAAAATTTAGAACTTCACTGTTGGTCTACAGGATGAGGATTTGTTACACAAGAAGTTTATTTCATGAGCTTATTCCACCCTTCACCAATATACAGATAAATAAGAAGCAGGAACAAAAATTGTAACTACCATTTCTTGTCTCTCATTGCTTAATGGAGGCACGTGGATGTTGTTTTGAACAGCTCAGTGGAGATTCTCAGTACAAAGCTGAGATCAAGGACCCATTGAGGCATGCGGAGATGCAGATGGCATAGATCTATATACACAAAATCCAAAGTGACAGCCTCCCTTCTTGTCTTAACCTACTCCATCCATAATACTTTGCCCCACATAATAAGACAATGAAACAGAGGTATTCCAGAGTCTAGCAACATAGAAACGTCAAGGTGTGTAAACATTTTCCAAACTAGCAACCAGAAGGTTAAGTGAACAAAGGACAAAAAATCCCTGTGCTATGGAGGAGGGAGACTTGGCAGAACCCCTTATCTTTTCTCATCAAGTCAGACATGTTGAGTGTAGAAGTCAAAACCTACTGCAAATCATTTTCTTCTGCCAATGCATCATCACAAAACTTCTTGAGGTGGAGCTTTGTGTGCTCTAAAATGGTATGATGATGGGATAGCAAAACCTTGCAGATTAATGTCATGGCAAGAAACTGGAGGTCTTACCTCTGAGTCCAGAGAAGGGCAATGAGGATGGTGAAGGGGCTGGAGCACAAGTCTTACAAGGAGCGGCCGAGGGAGCTGTGGCTGTTCAGTCGGAGAAAAGGATGACAATTTCACTCTTCACAGCTCCCTGAGAGGAGCTTGTAGCCACGTGGGGTCGGTCTCTTCCCCGAGTCAGCTAGAGACCGGAGAGAGACATCTTCTCCAGCTGCGCCACGGGAGGTTCAGGACGGACGCTAGGAGGAGTTCCTCCACAGAATGCGTGGTTAGACCGCGGGCCGGGCTGCCCAGGGAGGCGGCGGAGCCGGCGCCGCCCGAGCTGCGGGAGGACAGGCCGGGCGCGGCACTGAGGGCGCGGCCG
>VWYI01018172.1:3500-20138 GCA_013399455.1 Anthoscopus minutus
ATATTAATATGAAGAATGAAAGAATGTATGTATGATCATTTTTCTCTCCATTTAAGCACTTTTTAAAGTATATTCTCATGGTACTCTATAGTTAAAAAAGAAAGTGCCTGTTTTTTGCTATGTGGTCTGAAACTGCTGAAGATTTACAGCTTACTTGTCCCTTTCCCATCACTGTCAGTCTATGTGATACTGTGCATGAGAGACAGAAAAAGGATTTATTTCTGAAATCCATATCTTACTGAGAGTAGGAGTATCTCATCCAGTTACTCCAGTTACAGCTCCAAACATGGCTTTATGTGATTTCACAGGGGCATAAAAGTGGCAAACTGACTGTAGTTAATAGGAGTGATCTAACAAGCTATCATTTCTTACAAGAAGTAGTTTGTAAGTTTTCTCTGAAGGAGAACCTCTACCTCATTCATTCTATTTAAATATTGACTAACTGAGTTACATACTGTTTTTCTCAAAGCTATCCACTTGGAAGGGACTTTGAAATATCTTGTATTTGGCTGTCAGATTTGCAAACCAAATCTCTATCTTACATTACATTACAGCTGAGAGTAGTAGACACTGGATTATCTTTAGTGTGATAGTCCTGAGTTGCTTTTCCTTGCATTTGATAAAGTGAAATTTGAGAAAAATTCCAAATATGCAGAAGATTTCCTGTTAGTAGTTTACAAATGTAGTTTGTACCTTACTAAAGCGTATTTTTCCCTATTTTTTGGGGACACAGTAAATGTCATGCTTGTGTAGAATGTGGCAAGACTGTACAGTAACAGTAGCTCTCAAAAGAGCATCCTGTTTCATACCATCTGCTCTGCCTTGCTTTGAAAATTACAGTGCTCGAGACCTTGATCCTTACTTTCGAAGCTTTTCATTTTTAGGGCCTGGAATTTGAAGAGGACTAGTTCTACTTGTATAATCTCAGCTTCATCTCAGCACTCCTCCAGGAGAACAACTAGTTTGCTTAGAAGAAATACCATATTCAGTGGGCTTAAAATACTCTCCATGGTTTTTGAATGTGGTGCAAAAAATGATTGGATTTCTGGTCAGTGTATAAAAAAACATTAATTTATTTACCCACCAAGCAGCACATCTCTGAAAAGAGACAGTGAGACATTATTTTTTTGCTGCAGTAGGTTTTTAGCTGTTAGTAGCAGTTGTGTTAGTGCCTATGAGCACACGGATGTATATCTTTCTCGGCAAAGATTTTGGTTATTGGACTGACTGTATTGTTACTCCACATACTCTAAACAATTCCCACTACTCTAGTAGTACAGAGGGTTTTTTTGGCTCTTGTCTCCCATAACTACAGATTCAGCAGAATTCAATGCCTGTTGAGTTGGATAGACATTTATGGGAGTATCCTCCATTGTAAAAGATCTTGAATGCCTTTACCAAGTAAACCAAAGGAGCTGAGGTTTGAAGGCTCTGAAGATCATCTATTCCAGCACCCCTGCTTGCTGCTGAACATTGCCTGTTGTCCTGTCACTGGGCGCCACAGATCGTGTGGCTCCATAATCTTTACTCTCCAGGTATTTACACAAGTTGGTAGGATCTCCCTGAGCCTTCTCTTCTACAAGCTAAAAAACACACACAGCTCTCTCAGCCTCTTCTCTTACGAGATTATGCTCCAGTCATTTTATTAGTTGTCTTTTTGGTCCTTTACTGGACTTGCTCCTGTATTTCCATCTCTCTCATGTGCTAGGGAGCTCTGGACTAGAGCCATTACTCCAGATACAGAGTCACCAATGCTAGATAGAGGGAAAAGATTACCTCCCTTCACTTGCTGGCAGCTCTCTTCCTGATACAGCCCAAAGGAAGGGGCTGTTTTGTTGCCAGGGCATATTTCTACCTCATGATAAACAGGAAGACCAAGAACCTCCAGGTACTTTTTTGCCAAACTGCTCCCCAGATTGTTGTTCCCCAGTCAGTCTTGGTGTCTAAAGGTGTCTCTGTGTTGGTGCCAGGGGTAATTCTCCCCAGCAGAGCAGCCTTTCTTCTCTTTCTTTGAATTTCATCAAGTTTCTATCAGCTCTGATCTGGTCTGTCAAGAGAGAGTCTCTCTGGATGGCAGCAAATCCTTCTGATCTGTCAACCACTTCTCCCAGGTTAATATCATCTGCAAATTTGTGGATTTTGCACTGGGTCCCACCATCCGGGCTATTAACAGTGGAATCTATATGAGTCTGTATGGGTCCCTGTATTGACCCCTGCCTGGGTTACACCACTAGTGACTGGACTGCAGGTGCACTTTGTGCCGCTGATCACCATCCTTTGAGCTCACTAGTTCAGGCAGTTTTGCAGCTGACTTACTGTCTATATATCTAGTCCATAATTCCTTACTCAACAAGTGGGACATATTTTGTAAAGGGCTGTCCAAGTTTCCAAACACTGCTAAAGCCCTGGATTAAGTGAAAGGCAGTATTTTATATAACCTCTTTGTCAATTAGGTCAGTCTGATCATTTGATCACTTACAAGAGCATCTGAACATTCTGCTGTTGTTCTGTACTTGAGAAGTTTTCCAATGCTTTAAATTTAAGATAAATTTGCATGTGCTATAACTAAGCTCCTAAAAATATTTATAAACTCTCTTCTGATATACAAAATTGCTTTAGTAGCATTTTTCTCCTCATGTTTTTTGTAGTTCTTTGATTATTCTCTGGTGAGTAAACCCTAAAAAGCCCCTAGCAGCTTCAGAGTTTGGATGAGATCTATATGTGAAGAGCACCTTTCCTACTGCTGGTGATAGAACACCAAGCTTACTCAGCATTTCTCTCTCCATTCTGTTGTTGCTTGGCCTTGAAGTCCAAACTACAAAAGGAATCTATTAGACATCCTTTCCTATCTTTTAATCTTGCCCAGTATGAAACGACTAGATTTTGTCTAACTTGACTTCACTTTGGTCTTCATAATCTGATAATTTATGGATAATCATTTTGCATCATACTCTCCATATGGCCTAAAAATGTACTTCAGTATTTATTAAGAAAGTGTTTAACTGTCTTCTTTTCTCTTTGCTGAGTACTCAACTAAACCAGTGGAACCTACAGTGATTTTTGCATAAACTACTTTAACATCTTCACGTCCAAAGTTTAAGCTGGAAAAATTACATTTTCTTACAGACACTCTGACTCTACTATGACTTCCATTTTACAGATTTAGATGTGACTTTCAGTTAGGTGTCTGTAAATTGTCCTTCAGTGGGAGATGGAACATAACATGCTCTTTGTCATGCTAACATGGATCTGATCACTGTCATGGGGAGCATCATGTAGGAATTTTGGGCAATTTAAATAATTTTTTTATTGCGGTTCAGTGCTTTACAAACCAGCCAGTCAGCAATGTGTATGAAGCTGAATCTTTGTCTGCTATTTCTGGTGTCCAGTGACTGATGAATAAAATTGAACAGGAACAAAGCAAAATATGAAGTGTCTGAAAACTAAATTGTTTCCAAGGAATGCTTAGCAGGAGGTAGGGAGGTCCACTGAATAATTTTTCTTCAGTTCTTTATGTACCATGCTTCCTGTCTTTTTATAAGCTAATATTACTAATAATTATTACTGATACCAGATTGCCTTCTCATGGCTCTACTGTGCCCAATTAAATCTTCATAAGTGGTTGGACTTAGTTTCAACTAATTCCATGAAAGTCAGTAATTAAAAAATAGAAAATGTTAGATTTAAAGATTAGATTTTAAGCACAAGTATTGTCACCATTATTGTATAAGTATCCTTTCTATTTTGTGGTAAACAATTTTTTTAATCTTACACTGCATGATGGTAACAGAGAGATTGTTCAAAAATAAAACGATGCTAATTATGTTAAAAGACTTAAATTTCTTTTTGTGTGATATACAGCTAACCCACACAGAAGCCCCACCAACTGTTAACTTGTAGTATCTGAATTGTTTAGTTCACAGTAATGGAGTGATCCTTAAAGCTGTGGGAACAAGCATTGTAGATGCTCTGCTTCTGAGTAGTACAGCTAAGAAAGATGTGTGCTTTCTACACGTTACAGGAAAAATGCTGTTAGGCTTAAATTCTGGCACATGTGCATAGAAAACTAAGTGGGGGCAACTTTTATATGAGTCAGGTGAGAGTTTCAGTAACTTTCAGTGTATGCTGTGTTGACTTGCCATCAGAACTTCATACATAAAGTCCCTCAAATGCATGGGATTCTGCTGCCACATATGGGGAGGAACCCAAAGCAATGCTCCATCAAGTGGCATTCATATATAGCATTTGAGATTTTTGCTGAGTAAAAAGCTTTTGAAAATAATTTGTAAACCTCAGTCCACAAGGTAATTATCAAAACAAAAGCAAGACAACTGTGAATTAAATATTAAATCCTTTCCTACCTCAACGCCACATGAAGGTTCATAAAATTTGTTCCCATTAACAATAGCATGGGAGAAATCTTAGCCGTAATGTTTGCAGTAGTAGATAAATCCTGGTTTCAGGCTTCATTCTCAATTGGCTTACTGAAACAAATTTATGTCAGACATTTGGGGTGGGAAGCTGTATATATTAAAGCACTGACCTTAACAAGAGTCATGCAGCTAAAATCTTGCACTGTTCTTTTAAAATGTCAGGGGTTAATGTTATTTAAATGCAGTATTTGGTGGTTTAATTGAGTCATGCTTCATTGTCTTTTACTGCACATTAATGCCAGTGAAACACTGATTGTTGACAGAAAGTTCTCTTCAGCAAAGTATACACTGACATATCATACTGCTATAAAAAAACCAGTGTGCAAGACAGAATAGTCATACTCTGCTGAAACAGGAATCCTGTACTGTCTAAATGGTGGCAATATCCATTATACACTGACAAGAAATGTGAACTAGGCTTGCTTTTGTTGTATATATTTTCAGAGTGCTACGTAAGAGAGCTGTTGAGACTTAATTATTGAATCTTTAGACAAATAAATTAATCTGAAGGGGTTTCTTTGTTCGATGTGTCACATCGGCTAATAAATGTACCTTGAAAAGTACAAACCCAACTCCTGGCATGAGTTTTGTTATAGAAGTGCCTCTGACAGCTTTTGTAATTTGGCCTTAGGACACACCAATGGCTTTTTATCTTGACTTTGTCTAAGTTCATGTTATTTCTCTGACTATTTCTCAGTGTTAACTCTTCCTGCCAGCTTAAAACCCCCAAGAGGGAATAGGTGCTGCCTTTGCAATTGAGATGTAGATAAGAATGCAAATTGTGGACTCAAAAGCTTTTGAAGAGGAATACAAGAAGGAACAAACACTAGTGAGTTTACAAGAACTTGTGGGTGCACTGGGTAGGATATATTTGGTGTTGTGCTTTTGCATGATGGAATAACAATTCCAAATTAACTGCTGTCATATTGACAGCATATTATACTTCTTTATTTTGGCTGGAGAAGTCTGCCTGCTGTTTGTCTAGTCCTGTAGGACTTTGTTACATTTTTGGACTCTGAGTTTTACATGAGATTTTTCTTATGGCTGCAGAGTGGTTTCTAGAAATCATTGGAATTCTGTCTTGGAAATAAGTTTGCAAATGCTCATGACTTATGACTTTAAAAAATTTTTTTTTCAAGCCATTGTAATTTTCCAAGATTATATCAGTCAGCCTAGTTGAAACTTGGAACTGCAAATGGACCTAGCTTGTGTGAAACTTTTGATGCATTTGGGGAACTTCCTGGTCCTGATACTATCTTGTGCATTGGTACATGACACTTGGCCTTCTAAGGGTATAACAGTGTTTGAATCTTGTGTGATTAGTAAGTCACAAAGAATGATTTTGTGGAAAGCCATAGTAGATAGCTTTTTAGTAGCAGCATTTAACCTCATTTGAGAGCCTGCTTTAATGTGTCTAGCTAAATATATTTCGTTTTCTCCTCATGTCAAAGATGAGAGTGTCCGGAAGCAGATTAACTGCTTCACATCAGAATGACTGGTGACATTTGCAGATCTATGTCTTCTTCCAACATCTTCCAACATGGAGTCTGTTGTATACTACAAAGAGCTGTATAGTTCAGCAGGCAAGACTTACAGAGTTCTGACCTGTGGGGACTTCTCTCTACCACTGGCTCAAGGGCAAAAAGTAGATATCGCTAGCTTCTAGAAACTCACAACTATGCTGAGGTGTGAAGCCATAAGGAGATTTGTGGAAACTTCCTGGAGTTCAAAATCTTAGTTATCCATGCCATGCATTTGTATATTGAATATCTGAGTTGGGTGTTAGCTTTTTAAACATGTTAATGCTAAATTTTACTTGATGTATTTTTTAGCAATTTGTGGTGTATGTGCACATATTGTGTGCCTTTGCCCTTAACTACTTTTTTTTCCCAGAAGCACTTATAGCAGTCAGATAGAGCCGGCTGTTTTTTTGGTGAACTCTCAAGCCTCCATCAAGGCTTAAGAGTGTGTTAAATTATTATCAAGAAAAAAAGGGAAACTCAAAAATTATTAGCAATTTTTATTTCTTGTTTGGCATTGTAAATAAACCCCTTTTCAAAGGAGTGAGCCAAATATAATCTTAGGTTAACTACAAAGCAGAACTTTGGCCAAAAAGCTCTAACAGGAAGGTGTATAAAACTGACCAGTTAGAAGAATTGTCTTAATATTTTCCTCATGGACACTGTAATTTAGGAATACAGTTTACAACAGGAGAGAGTATGTAGAAGCAGCTTTAATAGTGAAGGATCAGAAAGAAAAGAAAACCTATGTATCTTGATTAGGTTCAGAGGACATCTGTAACCTTGCTCAGGTTCTGATTATTTCTAAAGAAGCTTCTGTGATTTTATCAATAAATTAGGATTCGGACACCAAATGCTGCTGTATCTCCCCATAAGACAAGGACAAAAAAGCACTGTATCTTTCACATCAACTGCTACATGTAAAACCAAAGCAAACCAACAAACAAAAAAACCCCAAACAACAATGACAACAATCAAACAAAAAAGAAACAAAACCACTCCTAGTTCACCCTTTGAGATGGAATCTCTTTTTCCAGGAGTCTGACTGTAAATTCTCATTAAGCCTAAATTTCTACCAATTTTACTCCAGTACCATGAAAAAAAAAAGTCATTCTCAGATGAAAAATCTATCTTTTGCTGTCAATTTGCAACATCTGTTCATTAGTATGTCTACCATATTGTCCTGCTGATGCCTAAAGAGGCAACCCAGAACAGAGGCTGGATAGAGTTAAAGGAATAAAGTAGGTATTTATTAAAAGGCCTTCAAAGGATATGCCTTGGGCATTACAAGAGCCTGGCTGAGGTTGCACCCAAGATGGACCCAAGATGGATGACTGGTCACAAGTTTTCACACTTCTATAAATTTTGTTCCATTTTCATATTGGGGTTAATTGTCCAATACAGCTTCACATTATGAAGCCCCATCCTTCCAGATTGCTCTGCTCAAGTCACTGCTGTTTTTACTTATTGGGCCTGAAGCTGCAACAGTGTCCTTGGTTCTGAGGCTGGAAAAGGATTATTTTGTCTAATTAAGCTGTGAAGAGAACTGACAAACACTTTATTGTGAAGTTCAGTTACATACTAATGCAGTACAGAATCTGGAAAATACAAAGGCTAAAACTTAAAGCATCACTGCAGCCTGTGAATATATCTTAATGTACTGAAAATGCAGATTTCCTCCAGTGTGAAACACCTTTTCAACTGTAACTACATCAAAAGTTTCCATTAAGTATTTGTGGAATACTTGTTTGTGTTGTACTTTTGTGACTGTATGAGTGGCTAAGCACTGCACAGGAAATGGTAGAAAAATCAATGAATGTTACTATTGAGATACTGGATTTGCTAGAATTTCAAACTAATTTCTTAAAACCTAGCAGAAGACAGTTTGGCTGAACTGACTCTGGCGTAATAGTAAATTTAAAAGGAAGTTATAAAGATCTTGTATGAGTGCCTCAGGTTTGCTTTTCTGTAAGCTAAATTTAGACCCTGTTGCTTTTCTACTTAGCTAAAACTTAATATCTTTGTTAATGGATGTATTGTCCTTTTTCCCTGTGATCACAGAGTCTAACTATAATGCCATTCTCTGCAAAGGAAATGTACATTGCTTCTGCTGTAAGAATTGAGTAGTTTTACAGTGGGTTGAGGAGAACCATATCATTCTTCCTATTTCAGCAAAAATGTTTCTGTCTCACGTACACACACAGCTTGACTTCCGAAAGGGTACGGATTAAACAGTTGGGGTTATTTGAAAAGTGTCTGAAGTTCTCTTCCTAGCCATAAAGAATTGCACTATAAAGATTTATAATTCGAAAGGGAGGAGTTTCCTCTTTTCTGCTGCTGCACAAAAAGACTTGGTTTCTTTTAATAACTGAAATGGTTTCTACCTCTGTCTGAGTCTACAAGAACCTCTTAGAAAGTTCACAGAGCAGTTATAGTTCACCATGTGAGCTAGTCAAATGCAAACTTATTTCTTTGAGCAAGCACTAGTCATCTTGTCCATTAAACCAGTCTAATGCATATCCAATTTAGATACTATAATTGTAATAGACAACTCTGAGGACCTCAGGAAGATACGAAGCTTAAGGACATGAAGATGAAGTATGTAGAGCTACTTGGGTTGACTTTAGACTGGAATCTGGACTGTAGTCCTAAGAAAAGTCTTGTGATGGAAATTTCTGCATGGCTTCCATAGGCTTTTTTTGCTCTAATTTCCTGTTCTCAATTTCCTTTATGTCTGTTTTGTTTCTCCTATTGTGTATGTATGTGTATATTTATTTCAAAATCAGGACTCTTCCTTTGCCAGAATGAAGGAGTACTCTGTGAGAATGATTGAAGAAGGAAAGTAGATCCAGGTAGTACAGCACTGAGTGTTTCTAGAATTTCTCCTTGTGCTGGTTTTGACCTTAGTTGGTATTGGAAAAGAAGGAAGTAAAACATCCCCGGAAATGGTTCTCCTGAGAGAGACGCTTGTGAGTTTCAGAGATAGCCAGTGAGTGTCCAGTTCTGAGAACTGACAGCTCTGTAAGCTATTCAGAGCTAAGTTCCACCCCCGTGAATACCATTGTGAAGCCTGGGAAACTCTGAACTCGCTCTCTTGGGTTTCTGGCGGCTGAAGGTGACAGAGCTGTGAGTGAGGGGAAGCCCGGCCCGACCTGGGCCAGGCCGGGCCGGGGCCGGGGCCGGGGCCGGGGCCGGGGCGAGCCAGGCTAAGCTACCAGCCGCTGCTGGGGCCGGGGCAAACCGAGCCAGGCTAAGCCACCAGCCGCTGCCGGGGCCGGGGCCGCCGGGGCTGAGCCGAAATTCCTCTGAGTCGTGCCTGAGCCGCGGCCAGCACGAACAGAGATGAGAGGCCGGATTCCCCCCCCCGCCCCTTTGTTTTCAGCACGGCTTTTTTTTTCTCGAAGCGACTCCGGAGCAGAAAAGAGAGCAGAACCCAGCTCAGCTGCGATCCATCACCGTGACTGCTCCAGCCCCTGCCGATCTAGGTAGAATGTTAACCCTGTCTCTGCCAGTGCCCAGATGAGACTCGCAGATCATGACTTCTCCTTTGGGTGAGAGGAAACTCAGAGAGTGACAACATAAACAAGACTGGGTCAGTTGGGAAGGAGTTCAAATGAGGAAAGAAGGAATGAAGAGATGTCTTAAAATTGAGACTGAAAGTTCTTTTGGTAACACCATGGAGATGGACTATAATAACTACAGCATTTCCTTTAATTCATGAGAGAAACAAATATGGGGAGATGGTGGCCTGTTCAGTGTGGACTTGACCAGAGGTAACAGATGATTAAAAGTAGCAGATTTTAAAGAAGCAGTGGTGCTTTTGAGAAGAAGAAAAAGACTTGTGTTTTTTAGAGATGAAGATGATTGTAGCAATTGGTAAAGTGAGTTTTTTGAACAGCCCATCTTTAAAAAATGACACCCCATAAGTTGACAATGACCCATTGACTTAATGAAAGAAAATGGGAGGAGTTTCACAACAGCAGAGTTTTTTCTAAACCGGGCAGCTGCTGTTTTGTGAAGATGCAAGCCACAGAGAACTGTTCTTGTGGACATATCTCCAGAGTGTTGAAAAAGAAGACTCTTTGCCCTATGTGAAATAGAGAAAGATTGTTGTAGAAGTGATAACTGATTTTAAAAATCCCAGATTTCGTTTTTGTGTTGTCAAGTGGAAAAGAGATAAGTGAGTGAGGGAGGGAAGTGTTCTCGAGGTTTCATTTGGACTTTTCCTTGTTATTTCCTTTTTAGTTTGTTTTGTTAATAAATTTCCCTTATAGTCTTAAGTTTAAGCCTGCGTTTTCCTTTCCTCAAAAATCATATCTCACAACAGAACATGAGTGGGCTAGTGAGTTTTGGCTAGCTCTAAACCCACAACATTTTTTGGTGCGTTGGCCGGGAAATTTCAAATTGGCAATTTTAAAACCACGATACTTAATTGGTGTTTCTGCCTAGTTCCAACTGAACCTGCCACACTCCTATATTAGAGCAGGGTTTAAACATCCTGTCAGAAATACAGCATTAGTCAACTGGGTTGTAAACCTCATAATCCAGTTTTCTTGTTTTGACCTCCCAACAGAGGTCAATTGTAAGTAATATTTTAATGCATTTTTTTTTGTCCCAGTTACTTATATAGTAAGGGTTTTGTCTTAAAACAGGTGTCATGTCCCCAAAGATAGCATTATTTTACCATTATTATGTGAACTCAGATGCTTTTCTTAGAAGAATCAAATTCTTCCATACACATATTACACAGAATCAACAGATTAGACAATATGCTGAGTTGGAAGGGACCTAAAAGGATCATCAAGTCCAACTCCTGGCCCTGCACGGCACCATCCAGAAGAGTCACACCATGTGCCAGGGAGCACTGTCCAAATGCTTCTTGAGCTCTGTCAGGCTGGTGCTGTGACCACTGCCCTGGGGAGCTGTTCCAGTGCCCAGCCACCTTCTGGGTGAACAACCTTTTCCTGATATCTGACCTAAACCTCCCCTCACATAGCTTCAGGACATTACTTTGAGTCTTGTCACTGGTGACAGCAGAGAAGACATGAGTGCCTGCCCCTTCTCTGCCCCTCAGGAGGAAATTGTAGACTGCAATGAGGTCTACTCTTAGCTTCCTCTACTCCTGGCTGAACAGACCAAGAGACCTCATACAGCTTCCTCTCAAGGCCCTTCACCATCCTTAGTTGGTCTCCTTTGGACATCAAAGCTTGCTCCTTTGGGCATCAAAGGTTGCCCTCCTTTGAACACTCTCTAACAGTTCCAGGTCTTTCTCATTTTGCAGTGTCCCCAGCACTCGTGGTGAGGCTGCCCCAGCTCAGGGCAGAGCAGGACAATCCCCTCCTTTCCCCAGCTGGCCATGCTGTGCCTCATGCCCCCACAACAGGGTTGGCTCCTCTGGCTGCCAGGGCACTGCTGGCTCATGTTCAACTTCCCATCAACCAGGACCCCCAGCTCCCTTTTCATGGCACTGCTTCCCAGCATCTCATTTCCCAGTCTGCCCATACATCCAGGGTTGCCTCAACCCTGGTGCAGAATCTGGCACTTTCTCTCATTGAACTTCATATGGTTGGTGATTGACCAGACCCCTGATCTGTCAAGGCCTCTCTGCAGGGCCTCCCAGCCTTCAAGGGCATCAACTCCCAGTTTTGTATTGCCTGGGAACTTGCTTATTATCACTTCCAGTCCTACATCCAAGTAATTTATGAAGATGGTGAAGAGCACCAGGCTGAGGATGGAGCCCTGTGGAACCCAACTATTGACAGGTCACCAGTCTGATGTCACTGTAAGCCCTTGTGCCTGACCCATGAGCTGCTTGCTCACCCATCTCATGATGTGTGTATCCAGCTGTGGGCTGGACCTTTTGTCCAGAAGGATCCTGTGAGGTGGTAGCAGAAGCTTTGCTGAAGTCTAAAAAGATTACACAGTCTCCCCTTGATCAGTTGGGTGTGTTACCCTGTCATAAAAGGAAATCAGGTTTGATAAGCAGGAATTTCCTCTCATGAAGCCATGCTGGCTGTGACCAAATACTATGTTCTGTTTCAGGTGTTTTTAATTGCTCCCAGAATAACGTTCTCCATAACTTTACCAGGCACTGAAGTCAGACTGACAGGCCTGTAGTTTCCAGAGTTTTCCTTCTTGAAAACTGGGACAATGTTCTCCAGCTTCCAGTCAGCTGGGACTGCTCTGGATACCCAAGACCACTCAAAAATCATTGAGAGATACTTTGCAATGACAGCTAGCTCTTTGAGGATTCTCAGATGAATCCCATCAGGCACCATAGCTGGAGCAGCAAATCCTGTACAAGTTGAGGGTTGACTGGAGTTTATAATTCCCGCAGTCCAATTCCTCCATCTGAAGGCACTGACACCCCCTTAGTCCCCCATCAGTGTTGACGACAGAGATAAAGAATGCATTAAACACCTCTGCCATGTCCCTCTCCCTGTTTGTAAGGTGACCATCCTCATCCTGTAATAGGCCATTTATTTTTATGCTGCTATTCCTATTTTAATGTGTATGAAAAATCTGTTTTTATTGCTCCCACAGTTCTGGCCAGCTTTATCCCCAGTTGTTCTTTGGCCACATGAATTTTCTCCCTGCAGTGAGGAACATCTCTCATTCTTCCCATGCAGCCTGACCTTGCTTCCACTGGGCAAAGTCCCAGTGGAAAGCTCATACACCTTCCTTTTTAGTCTTATTTCCAAGAGAAGATGCCTGCTCAGCCAAGCCAGCCTTTTGCCTTGTCTGCTTTACTTCAGACATTTGGGAATTGCCTGCTCCTGTCCTCTTGGAAAGTGAGGTTTAAGAAGTGACCAGCACTGACAGACCTGAGCACCTGCGAATACATTTTCCCAGGGGACATTACTTGCTAATTCCCTAAGCAGCCTGAAGTCTGCTTACCTGATAGCTGAATTGTTGCTGGTACTTTTCCTGCTGTCAGCTGGGATTTTAAACTCTACCATGTTGTGGTCAAGACAGTTGCCAGTGTCCACTTTGACCCATTAGATCCTCTCTGTTGACAGGCAGGACCTCTAGGAGAGCATCTTTCTGAGTTGGCTCCCTTAGGACCTATTCCATAAAGTTGTCATCCAGAGTTTTTTTATTAATCTTCTGGTCCAGGGACCAGCTGCATGATGCTCCCAGTTGATTTCTGGCAAGTTGAAGCCCCCCATAAGGACAAGGGCAGTTGACTTGGATGTGTCCATTAGTTCCTCAAAGAATAATTTGTCAGCATCTTTGTCCTGGCAGGGAGGTCTACAGTAGAGTCCCTTGATAACAATCACATTATTTGTTTTTCACTTGATTCTTATCTAGAGGCTATAACCGTGTCATTGCCACTGCGAGCTCTATGTATTTTATCCTTTTCATTACATACAGTGACACCCTCCAGCCTCTTCTGCCATTCCTGTTCCATCTAAAGAGCCTGTAATTGTCCATCAGGGCACCCTAGTCATAGGGCTCATCCAACCAGGTTTCACTTTTGCCAGTTATGTCAAATCTCTGGGACAGCACCAGGCTTCCATTTCATTTTTTTTCCTTCCTCATGGGGTGTGCCTTAGTGTAGAAACATTTCAGGCATGGTACACTGTAGCCCATGAAACTGATTGAAGGATTCCATTAGCTATTGTCTCCTTCAGTTTTGTCCCATCATCCCATTGCTTACCATGGTGAGCGTGGTTTGGTCCCTTTCCCCCTTCCAAGGTAGTTAAAAGCTCCATCAACAATGCCTGCTAGCTCCTGTGCTAGAATTCTTCCCCTCTGAGAAAGGTGAATCTCTTACATGTAGATTGGGTGTTGAGTAGAACATGGTCAAAACCATCAATTTTTTCTGATTACATCAGCCTAAGAGTCACACATTGACCTTGCTGATGGATCTGCCTCTTCCTATTCATATTTGTTGTTGCCCAAAGGATCGAGGAAATCACAGCTTGTGTTCCTGATCCTTCTACCAGTCTTCTTAAAACACTGATGTCTCTTTGATTGCCCTTGAACTTCTCTTTGTTACTTCATCACTGCCCCATTAAACAAGCAATAAAGGATAGTAATCACAAGGCCTTAGTATACTGGGGAGTCTTCCAATAAAGTCCCTTATCCATGCCCCTGTGAGCTGGGTTCAGTCTGCATGTCAGGCCCTCCATTCCCTTCAGAAGGGAGTCTCCTATTAAAGATACCCTCATTTTCCTTTTAACAGGAGGTCGTGATGCAGGGTATAGATGGTGCTGCATTCAGAGGCCTCTTAATCCCAGAAGGACCTTTACCCACCTCATCAGTTGTCTGGCCTTCTTACTTCCAGAGCCTTACACAGGGTCTGGGCCAGTTACTGTTCGGAGTCCATCTGCTTCTCCACTGCAATGTAAGTTAGAGACTTCCAAGAGCCTTGGGACTGTAGAGTCTTTGAAAACAATCCTCATGTGCTCAAATACTACACAGCCTTTTCACTTCCTGTAGCTCCCTCCTCTGTGACACAGCTCCTCAGCCACAGTGCATCTTCTGCAAAGTGTTTGTCAGCCCAGCCTTGCAGAAGAGCATCAGGCACTCCTGGCAGCCTGTGACCTGGAGAGCTCCATCTCCCATCAGCAGGTCCATCTGTCTGGAAGCCTCTGACATGGCTGGTTCAATGACGCCTGCAGCTACATGCGATTGAGTTTGGTGTGTGAACACCTTAGCTGAGGAAGCTTGAACTAGTATGCTAAAAAGATTGGGGCTAAAAGATTCTCATCCTTACCAGCTATTTGGTCTGTTTGCTGCCTCTGTAGGCTGCTCCCAGATGGTCAGAGAGGAGCCCTTGCAGTTTCCTCTGTGTGAGTTGCCATGCCCTTAGTGCTGTGCCACGCCCCTGTTTGCCTGCCCCTGTTTGCCATGCTCCCTCGACCTGTTTAAATCTCCTGTGAATGGAGCTCCCCCTGTACAGCCTGATCTAACCCTCACTCCCGGAGTTCCTTCAGTCACTGCTGCCTCACTGATTGACCATATGAACGAAAAAGTTTCAAGATGGGATCATAGAGGATGGCAAAGGTGACAGAAAAGGTTGTTAAAAATTGATCCGTTCATATCTTGGCACAGGTATGAAAAACATTGTCTATAACACACAGCAACGGTGAGACACACCAATACACATATAAATGGCTGTCAGTCTAATAAAAGATAGGAGGGGAAACTTCATCATTTTGGAACCTAAGGTTTGTATCCACAGCAAACATGAGGATCAGCATATTCTAAGGTGCCATAGTTCATTCCCTCTATCTGTAGCTTATAGTACCCAAGAGTATTTGGTTTGTTTAGGCAATGTTCCTGTTTTATGATAATTACTTCATCTATTCCATGATACCAGTACACGAGAGATATGACCATTCTCATGAATCACAGAAGTGACAAAATTCACAAATTTTTGCAGTATATAGCTGTAAACAAGCCACTGGCTTACAAATCACAGAATTACAGAGTGGCTGAGGTTGGATAGAAGCTCTAAAATCTAGTTCCAAACTCCTCCTCAGAGCAGGAGCTCCTGCTAAAGCAGGTTTCCTACACTGTGTTCAGCTGGTCTTTGAATATCTCCAAGGATCCAGACTTCAGAACCCCTCTAGACAATCTGTGTCACCTTCATGGTGAAAAAGTATTTTTTTTCCCCAAGGGAAATAAATATTCCAGGGGAACCTCCATAGTTTCACTTTGTGCCCTTTGCCTCTGGTCCTATCACTGGGCACCACAGAAGGAGTCTGGCTCCCGCATCTTCATTCATCCTGTTGGGTGTTTATACATGTGCCAAAATCTCCCCTGGGCTGGTTTTCTTCAGGCTGAACAAGCCCAGCTCTCTCAGCCTGTCCTCAATATAGAAGGTAGTATAGTACATATGGTATCTTTTTTGGCCTGCATAAGTTGTTTCAGTATGTCCGTGCCTCTTTTGTACTGGAGAGCCCAGATCTGGCCACAATACGGCTGCACGTGCCCTCACCAGTGCTGAACAGAATGGAAGGTTCACCTTCCTCAACCTGCTTACCACTCTTTGCCCAAATTAGGCAAAGCTTTGGGCAAAGACTGTTGACCTTTTATGCTGTGAGAATGCATTGCTGTCTCATGGTCAGCTTGCTGCTGGTTGAAACCAAACACATTTCTGAAAAGCTGATCTTCGTCTGTGTAGCCAGCTGCATGTCTGGGGTTATTTCTTCTCAGTTGTGGGATTTTCAATTTCTCCTTGTTGAACTTCTGGAGTTTTCTCTTGTGGAAACACCTCTCATAGTCAGCAAGATGCCCTGGTGTATCAGTCACACTGCCCAGCTCTGTATCATCTGTGAACCTGCTGAGGATGCACTTTAGCCCATCCTCAAGGCCATTATGGAGATGTTGAACAGCACCAGGCTTGATTATTCAGCCACTTTTTAATTCACCATTCATTTATTTAACCTGTTCTTTGTTGGCTTGTCTGTGATGATGTTACAGGAGTCAGTGTCAGAGATGCTGCCAAAGTCAATGTAAAAATCATCCACTCTTCTTCCTTCATCTACCAAGCTAATTGCCACATTCTAGAAGGACTGGAAACAATTTCCAAGAGGATTTGTTCATTGCCGTCCTAGAGACTGAGGTGATGTTAAAGGACCTGTTCTCCAATTTTTTTTGTTTGTTTTTGGGTGGCGGTGGCTTTGTTTTTTGTGTTGTTGTTTTGTTTTTTTTTTGTCTTCCCCCCACCTGCG